>BEXV01000861.1:106420-121097 GCA_003118195.1 Hemicentrotus pulcherrimus | reverse complement strand
GGGGGGGGGGGGGGGGGGGGGGGGCTTAATTCGAGGATCTATTCGATGTATTGTCCAATCGATGCATTTTACCAGGGTCAAGTAGTTCCTTTCTTAATTTCGAGGATTTATAATTTGAATGTTTAAATCAGTGATGCAAAATGTGATTAGTTATCTTTTTTTTAAGTCTTGATAAAATTACTTGCTTAGATAAAAATTTACATTCATACATTCATGTTCTCACGCATGATGAATAATCATCACTGAAAAGCAAAACAATGTTTCTGTATTGTAAGATAAAACGATAATTATAATGTTTATAGATGTTCCATTTCCTGAAAAAATTATGAATACTATATATATTTTTTTTGAATACCCGTTAATTTCCTGAATCAGGAATTAGTTTTGTTTACCACATTTCCCCAGGAAAGACAGGAAGGTCTTTTGGTAATTATAATATATTTTCCTTTTTTCTGTCCTGGCATCCTGTGGAGATAAGGTAAAAAAAATGAGCTCTTACATGTAAATATTGACTATATTCCAACTGTGCTTTATGCTATTTACTTTGTACTATTGATTGAGTGATTGCCAAATTATTTACTATTACTGATAGTTAATCCATATTAATGTCCAGAGAGCTGACCATGACTTTCGACACCTGGACAAATGCCTATCCCTGGCCACTTAGCTCCGACAGTTATAGCTAGTGTTCCGTTTAACCACGTTCTATTCTTTTGTCGAACTCACTTATTTTCTGTTCAAATATCCATATCTATAAACTGCTCCTCACCTGCTCATCATGTTCAGCCTGTTTACATTTACGATCAATACTAGGTTTATTTTGTTGATTGAATGTACAACCTTCGTTGTCACAATACAAAACAAATTTCTATGAATAACGTCCGAATTCTTTTATCTGAAACAAAATTCTGTCTTTCGTCGTAATTGATACTAAATTAGTCATTTTGAAATGACATCATTCCTAAAAATAACTCTTGCCCGGATTGTTATGATCATAGTATTCCTAATATATATACATAAACAAACATTTCCGCCAAGCTTGGTATCAATTCTATGAAAATCATTATTTCGGGTACATGAAGATAGATAGATAAAGGAGGAGAGAGAGAGAGAGAGAGAGAGATGATGGGGTTGGTTAACGAAAATATATACAAGTATAGATTTACGTATAAGACTGTTTACATACAGCTCAATCAATGGACCGATTTCAATGTTAATATCCCACGTTTTAAGATCATCACTAGAATAAGTGAACTATTAAAAGAACTTTTTCTTCTCAAGATTTGTAAATGTTGCCCGAGTTCTAGGTCGATGTCAAGAGCTAATGAATTTGAATAATCTATTAAGAACGTAAAGCTACAATACGTCGCATTCGGCCAAACCAAATATAATATTTGGAATGGTGCCGATAGAGTGCATGTACTTTATCCAAACAGGGGGATTCCCCCTTTGCCATTGCTTACGTCATTATCCGCTGATAGAGCACTTAATCGAAAACGATACATGAAAATCATGTTACGATAACGACCCCACCTTACCATAAAAAGGATAATTCCTTGTACATCGTATGCACTTTCATGTTAATTGAGTAGGTACGGGGAAAGTACAGACGGAAGGTGTTAGTTAACCCTCGGTCATTTTTATTTACCGGTATGATACAACAATCAATTTGTTGTAATAATAAGGTTATACGAAAATACATGATATTTAACAAAAATAGCTATAAGACTCCGGCTCCCTCCAAAGAGAGTTATTACAGCGGTGACTGTTATTTTGTTTAGCACATTTTGTGATTGTTAAAAATATTTTGGACATTTTTTTCAAAGAAGGAATTTCCTATAACAGGGTAGTTTCTTTTTATTCCATATAACCGCGGCTACTCTTTAAAAAAGAAAAACAGCAACACTGTTCATTTAACGTTTTTATTATGATAATGCCATTCTTCCACTTGTTCCTCCTCTTCTCCTCCTCCTTGTCCATTTTCTTATTCTTGCTGTTGTTGTTGTTCTTCTTCTCATAATGCTGCTGTTGCATGCTACTACTACTACTACTACTACTGCTGCTACTACTACTACTACTACTGCTACTACTACTACTGCTACTACTACTACTTCTACTACTACTACTACTATTTCTACTACTACCTGTCGGGGTTTTTTTTAATCCTGTGACGTTTTTACAACATATGCAATCCACGGAAAAGGTTTCAATGGATATTCTTGGTACAATACCATCTGATTATAAGAACATGCTTCTCCCTTCGTTTTAAATGTCAGTGAACGACTGTCATTTTATTCCATTTTTACGGCTCTCTATTCGGGATGTGTACACATGTCCGTGTCTTTGACGTTTTCTTTATGTTTCTATTGAAACATCTTTCAAGTATTCTTTATTTGTATGTATTATCGTTATAGCTGTCCGTGGCTCCCTGTCTTTTAAAACATCATTTCACACCTTTGTGCCCCTAATTTTCCTGTTTCCGGTTTTAGTCGATGGCATTCTTTAAGGCCTTTTTCTTTAGGCCCCTGATGACGTGTACCATTCTACAAAGGATTTGCTTTCATACGTTTATTGTATTAGTTTTTGTAACACGTTTTCGCTATCTATTCCTATGTGAGGAACATTACTTTATATCCCCTCTACCTCCTCTCAAAATCGTGTTCTGAGAAAGGTTGATCACAAGCGTGCATCACGAACATGATGGATTAGGGGACTCAAATGGGTGCAGGCATCCCCCCCCCTCCTCCGCAACGTACCCTGTTATCAACAGTGTTCGCGCCGCATATCACATTGCGCTTGCGCGTCACTTAATCTGAGTATAAACGATAACACGAGAACCCGAAATTGAAACGTCATATGCCTCTCATTATTAATCTAATTTGAGTAAGTATGAATCACTGCGGTATAGTTTGTGATCTATTCTTGGGGAGCAGACTAAAGATGATTGGTCTATGCAGGTAAGAGTCGCCTGCCTCACAGATTGGGGCTGAAGGGGTAACAAGTCGCACATTAGGGTCACGAATATGCATTTTTGCACCCCTATCTCGGAGTGAGGGGGAATGAATGTACCCGTCATACCAGTCTTGGGTCTTGTTCTAAATTAGAATATCATTTTACCATGTGTGTGTGTCTCACAGGATGTTTTTATCATGTTCAGTGAGGTGCTAATCATCCTTGAAAGGTAAAGTACAGTTTCATTAGCTATCGGATATCTCAGGAAATAGGGGAGCTATAAACATCACAATCATGGCAATGATTACCTTGTTACCATAATGTGGATAAAACTTATAATGATAACATGAACAATTTACACCATCATTTATTTTTATCAAAAAGATAATGTAAATTAGTATCATTTGTAACAATCAAAATGTCAGTATCAGTATTCTTAAAATGTTTTAAATTGCTGTATAAGTAACACAGTAGAACAGAAGTTCACTTAAGTTCACTCGTAGTAATACTTGTATTTATTGATTCTCTGCCAACCTTTTGAACGGGCTCAATATGTATAAATATTTCTTTATAAAAGTAAAACCGGGACAATACCTCTGATAACACCTATGTATATGAAGGAGTCCATACGCATACATGTATGAATGAATGAATAGTAGAACGATAAAAAAAGGAATACATGTATGAATAAACGATTGAAATTAATGCATACATTAAGTAATACAATTATTTAGATATTAAGGTACCGCTAATTCATTTATTTCTTGATGGTTTATTAAAAAAACAGGACTGGTAGCAATAATGCCGGATTGTACATGAGTTACAAGAAAAATTATTTTTTTTTTAATTTTTTTTTTTAATTTTTTTTAATTAATTTTTATTTAAAAATATCCTCCTGTTCACTATATGAGTTATATGTAATAGGTTGCTCGAAATATGAATTACTTTTAGCTTTTGGTTAAAACCAAGTTAATCACAGTCACAGCTGCTTATTTAACGAGGAGAACGAGCTGATGGAAAATATATCAGTCTTCAATTAATACAGCAACATTAAAGCTGGACTTTGTGCAAAAGTATGATACAGAAATAATGCAACTAAAGTTATATGAACAATGGCTGTTACCAGTATATTTCGATAAATATCCTTTGCCATGAATCATTGTGAACAAAAACCAAATGAAAAGCGAAATACTAAGTCATCGCTTTGGGTAAAAAACTTCGAATCTATTAATATGAAAACGAACTTGTTTGCCCTATTTCGACCTGACGAACCTTTTGATAATATTCTATCATAGAGTAACCTAAAACGATTTTGCTGATTAGCTAATTATTACAATTCCAATATTCGACATATATTAGGCTAGGCTGTAATCATTTTATTCACATTTTTTATTACCCTTCCAATTTAAAAGCAGATATCTGTCGAAATCATACTTTTTTGAAAGGTGGAGCATCGTAACTGGAGACCCTTCAACCCATTTTATCGTCTATCAAATACGGCTTCATGAAGCGTCTTTTAATTATCGAATTAAAAGCATGAATCATGAGCCGAAATTATTTTATTCGAGATTGAATGAAGCATGTGCTGTGTCATCTCATTTTCACTACGTCATCGCCTTATGATGTCATTCTAGTCCTGAAAAGCGGCATAGATACTTCACCCTGCTCCTCCGAGTATTTTCAATCAGCCGATGACATTCTCTTCAAGCCTCGCATTCACGCGTTCAGGTCCCCCAAGTAATCGGAGTTGAACCGCGTCCAAGCTCCGTCGAGAAGGAGAGTCCTCCCGGCGCTGCGAGAGATCGGCACACCAGCGATTTTGAATGAGGGGCGAAGGGGCACTTTGTCTCTCCTGGCATATTTGACATACACGCACACGCGCACATACACGCGTATGCACGCACACACGCACACAGAAAGAAAAAGGGATTTTTTTTTTCTTTTAAGTCAATAATTGTAAGATTACCTATGGAAAGCGATAGTAAAGGCTTTTGAAACACCTCCTCTACCACATACTGCAATATCAAACATTTCATTGACGTAAAAAAAAAAGAAATTCAAGGGGATATACGGTAGGGTACCAGAATTGCTGTGAGTCCATTTAAAGTATCTTTGCAATCATATAATAAAAACACACGAAGTATAGAAACGTTCTAAAAATAACAAGAATATTATTGTGGGGCTATAGCTCAGCATATCCCCGCCCCCAGGAACGCAAACAATGCCCTTAGAAAGTGTCTATCTCACAGTGAGCTGATATTTGTTTACCCCCCCCCCCCCTACCCAGTCACGGGCTGGATACGCCAGTGAACCTGTATATCTACTGCGTGCAACCCATGCGAGAAGTTCTTATCACATGCGTGCCAATATTAACACAGGATTCTGAGAAAGAAAAATGTAGTTGTCAAAATGGAGAGGCAATTTGCCAACACATATTCTTCATCTATCAATTCGGCTCAAACTTCTTAAAGAGAAAGTTGCATTCTGGAAAAGGTGAACAATTGTGAGCTTTTTCATTTTGATAACATTTGTGTATTATGTGGAAGAACATCTCGCTTCACTGGGACCACACTTTTATGTGTAGTCCCATACACATGTTTATGTGTACGTACCGTGACTGTAGCAAATCTCGGCAACTTTTTATCATTCTGATGATTCCGAAACCTCATAGCATAAATTAATACCTGTATGGTACATGATCAACATTTTTGGATTGCTCCAATGCAGTTTCCTTGGCAATGAAAATCGCATAACCGGAATTCAAATTCATTTAAAGGACAAACGAAGATGATTTATACCTTCCGTTTCGTTTATAGAACATATTTTATGTCTTCTATTTATACAAATAATCACATACAAACAACAAATAATATACGACATATGAGAATGAGGAAAAAAGAAAGGGGGAGGGCGAAGAAGAGGAGGCAGAAACCCAAATTAAAAATAACTGACTATGTCAAAATATTGAAAGTTATATAAGCAGTACACTCGTCATGGTCGCCCCTCTCACACCAATGAAAAAAAAAGCAGAGAAATACAATTGACCTCTTTTTACCGGATGTTATGTGTTCTTGAAAATAAAACGAATTTGACTAGCAAATATCTAAATATTGTAGGCCTACTCATGCTCTAAACAAAAAAGACGGGACGATATAGAAATGAATCACACTATAAAAGTTATTGCAAATGATTAAACAAAATATAATTTATATTAATAACTCTGTACTTGAGATTTACAGGCCGATATGGATAACATCAGTCTGGGTTATCTAGCTCAAACCAAATGATAGTGTAAAATCATACCATGCATTGCTCTGTGGAGCGCCGGGAGTGCCAAGTTTGTTATAAAACATCTACAAGTATTCCTTATGTAACTTGAATTCATTCAGAGCGTTATGGAATACCCTCAACTTTGTTATAAAAAGTAGAAGCTATTAATATAAATAATTCCTTTATCAATTTGAAACACACAAATCTACGTGGACTACATTAATTCTTGGTTGATTAGATATTGATATAAGTCGACTTATGTAATACATTTATATATTGGGTATTTTGAAATTACACAATTGAGTGCATTGTCAAGGTCGACTATCCGTATTCTGGGTCAAATATCTATGAATATCAACCAAATACATTTAATCATCCCTTACATAAATTGAAGAAAATAATACAGGTCACTGTAGAGTTATCTTATTCTTAGATAACTAGCTATAAATACATACTATTCTTTTCAATTTATTTCAATTCTATTCCAATGATCCACCAGAGGCTTTATTCAGACCTTGGAGACCGAAGGCCGCCGATACGCAAGAGAATGGACTCTGACGACATTCAACTTGAGAATGACGCGGTGGTCGAATTTCGACCTCGACATCGCATTCCGCTCATTTTCCACGATCTCCCTGATGAGTCTAAACCGCGAAGGTCTCAACAATACGAGGCGAAGACTATTTTCGTATGAATCTTTCTAAGCTAGGTATTGTGTTGGAGGCGTCTTTGAAGAGTAGAAGTTGGCCAGTAGCCCGGAATAATGTCATTGTAATGTTTTGATTGGCCATCCACCAAAGCCCCCGCATGTACTAGTGGATTTGAAGGAGGGGCACGGGGAGGAGGAGGGGGACAAATCCCCCCCCTCTGGCTGGTGTTAGAATGATTGTTTGAACGGACTGCATACTACGATGTTGAGTAAATTATAAAGCACGTTGGAACAGCAATTAAAAGGCGCTATACAAAAATACTATGTGTATTGGATCGGATTAGAAATTGAATGACGGATTTATGAAGCAAAAAGAAATCAAAAATATCAGCCACTATTTATATTCGAGTATCTAGCAGATAAAATAGTTAAATGTAAATCGGTACATATAGAAATGCACGAAATATATGTTTAGAGACATTCTCGAAACACATTTTTTCTCAGTTCCCGAACTAAACCATTTGATGATTCAGTCTCCCCTTGCCATGCAACGCAAACCAGTATTCTCCCAAAATGGTTTCCATACTGAAGTATATGGAATGCCATTCAGCTGAGATGTTCGGCCCCTCATGAGGTCTGGTCACGTCACTGATCACATGTTACTGCTGAAGTGGGCAAGGCCAACATACTCTGACTCGGTTTTTATATGGGAATCATAAAAACTACAGGTACATCGCCCCATCCTCTTACGGGAAACAAAGTTTAAATGACTGAATATGAAAGCAATAGAGAAACACAGCGTTAGAGAGGAGAGATGAAGAAATATAAATTGAGAGAAAGAGAGAGAGAGGGAAAAAAAGAGAGGTAGATCAAGGGAGAAAGAGAGGGAGGGGCAAGAGATAGGAAAAGAGAGGGGTCAAGGGCGGGCAAGAAGAGAACTTAACAGTAGGCTATTGTAGCCTCGTTTAAATAATTTTTATATTTTTTAAATGAGAATATTTCTATTTTTCTGTCGCTCCAATTTTGGGTATTCTGAAGAGGCTAGGAACAGTGTGTGGTATATGGTGGGTGGGAGTGTGGTCGGGTGGTGTGTGTGTCGCATGGTGGGGGTAGAAGTGTGTTTGGTTGGATGGGGTTTTTGCTTTATGTTACAACTGATTTCAATTTTTTCCTTCATCAATCGTACAATCTATGTAATGAATATGTTTAAAATTTATGTCAAGATGAAAAACAACTGTATTTTATTTCTAAGATTGTTTTGTATTGTTTGGAATCAATAACAAACTATTGAGAAGAAAAGAGAGAGAGAGAAAGAGAGAGGGAGAGAGTGAAAGCGCTTTGCATTATGTTTATATTATAAGCTGTTCATTCATTGTTTGATTCGTCATATAAAGATAAGTCTTACTTAGTTCTTTTTCTTAAAGCAGAAAATGATGTCTCAATATCAATCATGGTATTATATTTAGTGTTGGGGCCAGCTCATTAAAAGAAAAAGAGATCAAATCAAACCAAGGACATTCTAAGCATCACACATGTTCTTTACAGTCTGAACTCCCTTTGCGCTCTCTCTAAATGATTCGTATCATGTACAGATCATAATACATGTACTTGAATCTTGAATCTTGAATCTTGAATCTCGAATCTTGAATATCGATCAGTTGTGCCAAACCATTGTATCCTTTTCCCCGGTTATATACTAGGTACGCCACCGGTACCCTATACAAGGAGTTGGCAAACATTACACAATTTGACAGTACTTTTTGGCTCGTAAACCTACTTGATATCGTTTAATAATAATCATAACACATGCTTAGCTACCATCAAAGTACAGTCAAACCTGTACATTAGGACTGTCAAAAGAAAACAGAAAATAAAATGTCTCAATTCCTTCCAAAAATCAAGTATTTTAAGGACTGCACGAACCATCTGGTCACCTACCATCTAATCGTAGAATAAATTTTACGGGAACAGTAAAGAAGTATGTCATGTCAAACTCAAGTCTGACTGAAAGGGAGAAATATCAAGGTACAACTCACATCAGTGAAGCGTCGCTTGTGCCAATTTATATACATGTACACACTAAAGTCACCCTTTCACATTACGCGGAAAAAAAAATATTTTACGTGGGGGCGTGAAAATGATAAATGAGCTGTGCGTGGCAGAGCTATTAATCACCTATCTTGCATTTTATAAGATGCAGAGATGCGAATAGCGCTACCCTTATGTCATTTTCTTTTGCCGTTGTATTTTTGTCTTCTGAATTTTACTTAGGCTATGTGTAGATTCGTTAATTTCATTAAATATTTATCTGTTTGCTTATTCATTCATATTTAATTACAGTAAGTTCTTTTTAATTATATACCTGTTCATCAATTTTTTGGTACAATTCATCTTATTGTATTTTATCTTTTCTATAAAAAAAACTGATTTCTCAATTTAAAAATTAGTTTGAGGCTTATCCGATGTACATTGTAAATCGTGACTCGTTTTATATTCTAAATATTTATTTAAGGATATGTTCAATTTGATTTTGTGAAGGAAATAAGTGTTGATTGAATTGAAATTATGATTTTGTTAAATGGTATATGAACGAGGTTTTATGGTCTTTGCATTTGTTTCGAAGAATGTGGCGACCCATGAAAGATTTGATTCTCCTCATTCCAAGAAAGCTTTCCTAGAAAGGCAGATGGTGTGGGTTACTTTTTTTTCGCCAAATTTAGACAAGACCGAGAAAACTACATTCGCAGATGTAGCACAGAACATGGCCATACCATTAAACCAACACTCTCTGCCTCTGTCGCTTTAAAGGGACTTGGTAACATTGTTCAAATGAGAAAAAGTGATGCTAAGGTAGTGACTTCAATGCTAGATGTACTATTAAAGATAATCCGTAATTTTGAGTGAAAACAGACCATTATGAATGTTAAAAATTGGGGGAAAACTTATTTGATCAATTCCTAAATTCTTCCGACTATATAATTATGAATAAATTAAATTTCAGGAGGATGTAAATAGACACAAAGCAACGGATTGGCTTTATATACCATTCCAAACATCTAATTGTTGAAACATTCAAAAGCCTGTTTTTAGTCTTTTTTCAAGGAAAAACGGTGGGGATAATTCAAAAGTTGGTTGGAAGAGTTTTCTGCTATAAGAAGCCTTGTTATACATTGACGCCTTCAATGATTTAATATCTTTGTGGTTTACGTAATTTTTTCAGGATTGTTTGCATGTTAGAGGGTTAGTACTGTAGAATGAATATAATAAGTAAAATTTCATACAAAAATTAGGCATTTTTTTCATCAACCTTCACCAATGTTACCGAGTCACTTTAAAGGCTCGGTTCTACTGGAGCTTAAAATAAAACTTTTAACTTTCTCATGTTTTTATGTCAGTTTGGCAGAATATTATAGAAGGAATGTCCACTGAAAAAGAATGGCTCTTTAAATGCTCTTATTGCCTGTATTTAAAATACACATAGGACCAGACTTACATGGCGCATGTGGGTGTTGTCCCATATAACCATTCGTATGTGCATTCAGCAAAACTTAGTTGATTTCTATTACTTTTGATCAATCTTAAACCTTAAACAACATACATCAGCTATTACATACTACATAATCAACTTAATTCACCCAACTATATTAGGCGTAAGTAGTATTCAGCCGTTAGTAGTATTCAGCCGTTGTTAATCTTTAAGGAGTCGTCATTTCACCAGAAATGTAGGACGTGAGACCAAGTTAACCATCAGCCATTCATAATTCACTGTTTAACAAATAATAGCAGTTTACATTTTACAAAAATAACCTCTTGGTTAAAAAAGAAAATTGTAATATATTCCTGTACAGTGTCTAGGAAATAAAAAAAGAAACAAGAAAAAAAAAACATTTTGTCTTTAACAAATATTTATAAAGTAGTTTGCAGATATTTGGGCATCTTCCCGTGAAATGCGTCTACGGAATGCAACCACAAAATATGGAAATCCAAAAGAGGCAAATTTCTTTAACCCCTTAACAACTTTAAACAAAAATACTTTGCTTGAAGCTGTATACCATGATTTTCAATGTATCTATTTAAAAATTAGATCCCAGCATATTTTTTTTTTATCCAACTTCGTTTAAAAAAAAAAAATCATAGGATGAATGGTACCTTTGTTTTCTCGAACAAAAAAACTCAACAACAAGTGAGCGTTCTTTAGTCTCACAAATTTGCTGTCAGGAATTAAAACCATTGCTAACTTTAATATATGTGTGGCTATTTCCGGGTTATTTTTTAAATAAATTCTGTACCCTTTGATTTCGTATTTTTAATGATATAATTATATTGAATACATTTGCAATATGCAACAACCATTTTACAAAGCCCTATCAAAACCCAAAAGGTTGTTGAGTTTATTGATGTCTAATGTGCTGAAAGAAACAAACCGCATTGGCCATGAAGGTGAAAATACTGTAAAAGTATGATTGATAATGTATATATGCTTTATATATATATATATATATAAGGTTCATCATCACAACCATGAACACTTTTGATTTCATTATAATGCATGTACATCGATGTTTTAATTTGTTTTTTAATTTTTACATAACACTTTATTGTATATATATCATGTATACGAGTTTAAAAAAACCCTCAAACCTGATAAATATTTTGATGTTTTAACATCTAATTTTGATCGTTTTGTGTTCCAGGAACGTTGACGAAGATTCCTTTTTGCAACTAAATGCAGCCTCTAACGAGGCATCGATTGCAGAAATGACGGGGGTCTTCATTAGAAGTATGATATAATAACAACGAAAGAAACAAATAAGTTTTCAGTTGTAATTTGAATGTTTCTGTTGCCGACAGTCGGACACATGGCTGAGAAAGCCCGATCGCCCTAAGCATGCTTTATTCTAGGTGTCTTAACCTAAATGGTTAACGTAGATCTCGTGACTACCAAATTGACTGGGCCAATGATTATTTTTCACTCTTTATATGTGGTCGGACAAGGGAATTCTGGTAGGAGAGTCACGAAGTTGAAAGGAGACAAGGGAAGCACCTAAAGGATGCCTCTTGGAGACATCCGATAGACCATGGGTACATGGTATGATGAAGGTTCGGGAGAAGGTTTCGTGTATCCTTTACCTGCTGAAAGCCCGGACATAATCTCCACTGTCACCAAAAATTACCTACCCTCATCAGATGTGTCTTTGGTGGCGCTAATCATCTCATAGAACTGTCCAGAAACTTCCATGTTCGTCACCTCAAAGTTCTAACTAGGATTAATATGACAGCTGCAGTGGGACTTCACGCCGAGAAAACATGGACGAAATTCGTCACACTGGCGGGGAAAAAAGTAAGATCCCCAAAGCTTTCACCATTTTAACAACTGCTCTGCCACAAAATGATTTTATTTCTGTCTGCAACAAAGTTCTCGCGTGTGTTTGAGTCGATTTAACGAAGTGATAGCCACTGATAGGTACCTGGATGGAAAGATGTGACGCCTAGATGGTTTGGCTGACGACCTGGCACCATGGCCAAATTATCTTATTCTAAATACGCATCGCAGGAAATGTTCAACCCTCATTTTGTTTTGTTTTCGATATTCATGAATCCCTCCCACCCGGGGCGTGACTTTATGGGGTCGTGACCCTCACATTAAATAAGTATTATCGGAAAAACTATATTCTTAATCCTTGTCCTAAAAATTACTATTTCGTTGTTGATTAAAAAAAAAATAATAATAATCAGCTAACTTGTCAACAGATACGGCTGGGCATTCCATTCACATGATCGAGCAACGCCCCTTGCCAAATGCTCCCTCACGCACACGCACACCCACACCCGAATGGAACCCGATTATGTTGAAAATAAGAGTTGTCGCGTGGACAATTTCAGTCTCATTAAGCTCAATTTCGACAGTCGCGCCACCGAGCTAACATGCATCCTGAGTCACTCATGCAGATTGTGATCAAAACAACTTCAGGAGGACCGATGAGTAGTCATGAATGTGTTTTGGGGTAACATCGCCGCCCTATATTATATCCTTGTTATGTATCCTACACGTGTCGACGTCCGATGGTGTATTCTCTAGACTAAGAATGAAAAGGGCGTGGGTTCGATCCCCGGCACTGTATCTACTTCCTTGAGCAAGGCATTTTAATTCACATTGCTTATCCCCAAGCAGTCGTTCAAAGTCACGAATGCCTTTGTGACTGGGTTTAGAATACGTTTGTCTGTAAAATGGCTGCTGGGCTAGAATGCTCCCAAAATAGAAATCAAGTGGAGGTTAGAATAATAAATAAGCCAATGATTGCTGTAATAATACAGTGTAATTACGTTGATTTGTTACTGGGAAGTCGCTTTGTCAGCATTGCAATCATTATCGTAATCTACAAGAGAAGGGAAAATTTATCAGTCTCACGATCAAAGACCCAGGGTTCAAATCTTCTCTAAAATGCTTCGGACAGGGACATAAATGGGACCTTCATAAATTGCTATTCAATAAGCGATCTGTACCCCAATATGCAATATGCAAACGGAACTCTTGAGTTTAAACACAAACATTGATTTCTTCATGGTCTTATTTACCCAAGGTAGTCATATCAGTAGTAATACTTCCCGTGGTCCCTGCAAGTATAAGTAGGGCCTACCCCAGCCACTGACAGCCATTTATGCCTGGATGGAGAGTGACAAAATGTGGATCAGCGTCTTGCCACGGTAGTACGGTAGTGCCGGGCTGGGATTCAAACTCTCAACCATTGGACTGGTGAATAGAGGCACTATACCACAGCACCTCCACAGAAATGACAGTAGTACCATAAACAATTTTCACCCCCAAAAAGAAATAAAACAGATGACGAACAAGAGATTCCAGAAGTTTTCGATCTTTTCATACAAATCTGCTGCTTTAAATCAGCTGTAACTTCATCCGAGTTGTCCATGATTTATAGGTTAGCTTGAAAACGGCAATATTCAATTGTGTCAATATTATTTCAAGGGGTCATTATGCTAAAGGTTTCTACTACATACCCCCATCGTTTCAGAAGTAGTCTTCCCTGTCGTTCTAGTTATTGCTATAATTTACTTCTTCTTAAGGTCTCATACTCATACTACTTATGTTAGTTTAACAATTGTGTCCACATAAATTTAACAAGATATATTAACGACGCTGTCTTCAAGAGGAAGAGGTGAAAATGTAATACATCAAGACGCTTTAAAACACACGGTCGAAACACATTCATAGAATGATAAGAACATGATGAAATAAAAGTAGACTCAGACGAACGTTAATTTTGTAACCATGATAATAGTTTTTACATTTTAGACAAGACAGAGAGAGGCCTTCTTATTTTTTTAATGCGACCAAAGTTATCACATCGAGTAGGCAGGGAACACGTACCTTGGGATAGCTGGGACTAGGTCTAAACCTTTGGTGTAGGTCTGATCACAGTAAGTCTACCGGGAAAGCATACTTGTCTCATGCCATTACAATCATCACTCTTGTGGAACTTTTCGGTCAGTGGAAAGAGGATTACAAATGGCTCACTCTGATGTTAGCTGTCAGATAAGTGCTGTGTTGTTAAACGTATCATTATGGTATTCATAAAACGAACAAAAAAGTGAGAATAAATCAAGAAACATTTTATGACCTAAATTCGGCTGGGCATCCAACTGGTTGACATATGCGTTCGATAAATCGCGAAGTACATCATAGAGTTGATTTCTTTCAGATTTTTTTCACAAATTATATTCCATCCTTGCCCTTTGCTTTTTACTTAAAAGGTCACTGTTCCCTTTTTGTCCAGCTAAAATACTTAA
>BEXV01000861.1:76394-87805 GCA_003118195.1 Hemicentrotus pulcherrimus | reverse complement strand
GGGGGGGGACGGGGGGGGGGGACGTGCCCCCTGCGCGTCCCCTGGATCCGTCCCTGCCTACTGACCGGTACATTTAACGTCATGAAGAATGAGTCGATAGCCTCAACCACACAATTTCCTCCTTTTCAAAAATAAGATTTCAAAATCAGATCAGATGAATTGATTCAAAATTTGGGCAAATGTTGATTTATAGATAAGACGCGATGCTTTTAAATAAAGGAGGGACTCTAGTATAGCTATGTGAATGCGGACGAGGATACCCTTTCATTTACAGACGCTTATTGACATTCCATCAATGTTAGTTTGTTCTTCGCCAAGAATGTCCTCCTCAGCTCGACCCAGCCTCCTGGATCGCCCCTGTGGTTCTCTCTAAACTTGAACTTGGAGTCGGAGCGCACCCTCCTCCTCCTTTAATCTTATTCACGCTACTCCGGTGAACTTCACCTTCAAGTGCGAGCACCGCCTCCTTCCAAGCACCAACGTAAACTTGTTTGTTCAATTCCTGTTCGCTGTTAAAATGTTTAGACACCCGTATGATGATGATGATATATGACTGTCGCAGTAGTGGGTATAACCAAGCGACATCGAACCGTCTGGGGTTGTTCACATCGCAACTGATATACGTCCAAGTCGGTTGAGGAGTGGGGACCACCCTTGCTCTCACAGTCAAATCGACATGGCACCAGGAGCGTAACCGGACTGTATTCGGCATTCTGTATGGTGTTATGGTAAACAGGAAATATCCTCATCATCAACACCATCATAAGTATCATAATCATCACCATCAGTATTACCATCTTCAGCATTGCCACAACCTCCCCCATCGTCCTCATCTCCCCTCTTTTTCTCCATTGTCACCATTATCACACTCATCTTCCTAACCCAAGCCCATTTGTAGCTGTTAAAGTTTTATATGACATCTGATTTCTCAGCAAAATACCTTTTTGTTAGAATACTCCTCATGCCTGGATCTCTTTAAAGGAGTCACACCAAGAAGCAAAAGTGTTTTGAATTGATGCAAAATTCATATCATTGCGAAGGGAAAGCCTTACTGATCAATTACAACAAATTTCCTCTTCAAAATATGTTTTGGTCCCGCAGAAATCAACTTTCAAAAATGTTAGTTTTGAGATCCAGATTTACTGCCTATTCGTATTTTTTCGTATTTTGTCGTAGTTTTTCGTGTGACGTTACGCCCTGGACACGGCTGTTAAAAAAAGTCTGCTATCTTCCGCTTGGTCTGCAGCTAGACGGACTAAGCGAAAGCTAGCAGCCGGTACCGAGCTGTTTGTCCAGGGTGTGACCTCACTATTCAGAGCTCGCTACGGTCGTGTGTTTGGCTTACGTTCGAGGCGCTTGGGGGTTTAAGAAGGGTCTTGAAAAATGGCATTTTATGCTTCTCCACGATATTTATATGATTTCTCAGCAAATTATTCGTGTTTTTCATGAGAAAATCTTTCCATCCATATGTAATTTGTTCTATTTATCAGTTTTTAGTAATTTTTCTTTGTGTAGCTCCTTTAAGATTACAAAAGAAGGCGTACTATCAACAGCACCCCCTTCCCATCCCTCTCCCTTATATTACCTTCATGTCTGGAAAGCTATATTTCTATCATATATGATATTTCAATATTTGTTATTTAAGGTTACGTTGGATCCAGGACGGCCAGAAGGGGAAGGGCGGGCGAATCGTTTGTAAACCGCAAGAGTCCATGATGAACAAGGCGGGGTTTTCTTTGGGTGGATCCGCCCAATCAGAAAACATATGGGCGGTGTGTGAAGGGCAAGGTCCCTTCGGTGCATGGCATGAGCATGCCGAGTAGACAAAGCCAAGCTAGACTTTTGTGACATTGAAGGATAAAGCTCGACCACTTAGTCCATAGGGTCCAATACTTTGTGAGTTTAACAAACGCACTCCAGTTATTAGCATAATGCAGAATTGAGGAGTGGAGGGGGCTGGGCTGGACCATGGACCCTATGTAGAGGCCAATGGCTGGACAGAGACCCACATGACCGAAAACGCAGTAAATATGCAACGTTCAAATGACGTTTAAACATTAATGGAACGTTGTTTTACGTCCAAAGAACGTTTTGTATTCCAGTGGACTGAAATCAGGGAATCAAAACTAAAACCACATCTTTCTATTTAACTTCATGTTGTAGATTTAAGCATCTCAGGAGTCTATACAGCGCTGTTGAATTTATTTGCATAGATTTTGCAGTTTAAAAGTGTATGTATTATAATCATTATTTTCTTATCAGTTCTAAAAGCTCTCAGAAAAGTCGGACATACGAGTTAGACGGTCTTTCTGGCTGCAACATTTGCAAATTGCGTCGTTATCAGGAATCTAAGTTGTCAGGATGTCAACGAGACCAACATTTATCGGTCTCAGGTCTCTCTTATGCGACATTTGTCAATTAGACTGTAGCCTGATCAGAGCTCCGCCCAAGAGGATAATTAGGGGGATGGGTTCGACACTAATCTTCCTAATATGATTACGGTTGAGAAGTAGGGGATTTGAAACGAACAGCATTTTTAAAGAATTAAAAGATGGAAAATCTTTTTTTTTTTACAAAAATCACTTTGATGACAAACGTAACGAAAATTCAAGTCAGAGCAGCAATTACTCTATACCCAACAAGTGACCAAACATTTGCTCTGGCGACTTTCCCAAACGCAAAGGGTTAGTGTTGCAATAGTGTTTTAGAGTCATGGTTATGATTATAATTAAGTTTAGTGTTGGGTCCGGGGTTCGGGTTAGGAATTAGGTCAGTGTAGGGTATTGACGCAGAGCAAATGTCACAGGAGCAAGTGTCGTAGAACTACTAAATCGAAATGATATTGCTTCGAAACAAATGCCTCTAGCATGCCCTGTACATTCTGACAAGTCTGATGAATGAATAGCAAGGGCATTATGGAAATAACACTTGTACGACGTCCAGGAATGTGACGGCAAGTGGTCGATTACATTCTTACTCGTAGTCTTCGTCTTTGACGGTAGAATGTGCTTTCATGATGAACATTTTTTTTCTTTCTCGCCACAGTTGTCGATTGGCACAGTCGATCGTTTACCAAGCGTGCCTTTCAGCGCAACGCAGTAGTCATTAATTAACAGAAAGGTTGGGTTGTGCAGCACAAAAGCTGTGCCATTTTCAATGCCAATGTCCGTCTTAATTAGCTGCTTAAAAAAAACTTTATAACACCATGTATACATTTATATTACACTGGTAACATTTTGAATAATTTGGAATTCTTCGGTAAAACTATCCCATTATAAATGCTATGTGGCACAGGGGGTTCATTTACTTAAAGAGTCGATGACGCACAAAATTATAGAATGACTGATTAATGTTGTTACATTTATCGTGTGATGATATTAACGAGATCACACGCATTTAAATCCACAGCCCGTTTGTCAATTTTATGAGGGACACATACCAGGGCCCCGTTGCATAAAACTTACCATCGATGGTAACTTTGCCATCAATGGTAACTACCATGGAAACCTTGATTCTGATTGGCTGCTGAGCCCTGTTACCATGGTAGTTGCCATTGATGGCAAAGTTACCATTAATGGTAAAGCTTTATGCAACGGGGCCCTGGGAAAAGTGAAAGTCTGCCAGGAACAGACTAGCAGACAGGTCGAACTTGGACCACCTGAGCTTTAATTGAAACTATTGTGACCATGTCAAACATATAGTAACATTGTCATGAATGTAGAGAAACTTGTAACATAGAGCCAAGGGCAAGTGAATAGTCTGTATCTGTATACTCGTTTAGGACTTACAAATCGAAAAGAAAATGGAACGGGACGAAAGTACGAAAGTCCCGACGAAAGTACACGTATCTACTTTGCGGGCTGGCCTAAATTAAATGTTTTAATAGATATAGGCCTATTCTCTTCCACCGTCGATATAAAGATTTTACCGTCGCAGAACACCAAACTAACGCCGTTTCTCAATTTTTTAAGAATAGCAACAGATCGATCTTTTAAAAATAGTTTTAGAATTTTGTGATTATTGCCGTTACTTATCGTTATTATTCTTTTCAGGTAGAGGCATTTTTGAAAGTTTTATGTTAGACAGTATCGCTTAAACCCTAACCCATATAATTACCGACTGTCGATCTTGCAGCAGACCCTATTCTACAATAAGGCCTATTAGGAAATTGCAAATATTGGTTTCTATTGTCGCATAATATTTTTAGAGATGCGTCTAGATTTTGAGACTAGCAAGTGACGGAACAAGAGGACCCTGGGTAGGCGCACACCACGCCAAATCAGCTGTTCGTGTCATAGTGTCTGCGTAACCCCCAGCTGTTTGGTCGCGGTCGGCTTGGGTGGGCTCTGCTCAATGGCGCGCTCCTGTCTCTCTCCGGGCTCGGGCGATCACGCCTCGCGCGGATACAATTACGATGTACGATGTCGAGCGTGTTCGTAGTCTTCGCCAAGTCCGACACAATGATGGAGTCGTATGCCGTGCTCGGTCGTTTCGTACTCTCTTTTACAACCTTGTCACCCAAAAATCAAAAACCTTTTATATGGGTAAACTATTCCAATGGGTACCAAGATAGTTTTAAATCGAACCCATCTCGGATCACCGAAACGTTTTGAGTGAAAAAAGTGCTCTGAGGGGAACATAATCTAACCATCTTTTGGCGGTTTCTTGCTCGTTCAGGTTCAGGATTCCTTAGAAGGGGATGATCGGGTATTTGTAACTTCTTCAATGTTGCCCAATAAGGCTTGTTCAGATATGATGCGGTAAACAGCTGTAAAAAAAACCCACCGCGGTTTATAACCGTGTAAATTAACGGCAACTGCTGTAAAAACGACAACCACCGCGGTTTATAACCGTTTAAATTAACGGCAACTGCGCGCAAGACAGGTCATGCGCGTTATCACTAAACTCCGTGTTATAAGATGCAGAAATGTGAAGCTATTACCCTTTTCGTCATCATATAAACATCGCCGCGGTTTTTGCAGCTCCATATCTTAATGAGGCTTTTAAAGACTTTATCAATTAGTTTTATATGATATCCCATTGGTGATAAACGTCTCTAAATCTTACGATAATTTTAGTGTAATAATTCTTGAGATCACGAGGGAGGAATGGCGACGTTGCTTTGTTAATCAATTTAATTTTACCTAATTTAAAATATGCAGTCAATCTGATCCTAGCGACATTTAACACGGTTAAATATTAAAGTATGCGTGAGTGTTTATGCTCTTATGTCTTGATGAAAGACAAAAAAGAAAGAAAGAAAGAGAGAGAGAGAGAGATAGAGAGATGGGGGGGGGACGGGAGTTGTAAAGAATGGAAGGCGCGTGGATTCTTTTAAAATAATTAGTCATACAAGGATGGTGACAAAATACTTGCCTTGCATTAGAAAAGAACTGTTCATGAATATAGCTCTTTGGTATTATACAGGAACCATTTTCTTACCATTTCCTTCACTCCGTTTGTTACGATCCAAATGCAACATGTACCTCAATTAAATTATCGATTGAATCATACAGGTCATGAAGAACAAACCTTCGACCATTAAGATCAAAAAGTTTTGGCAGGCAGTAAATCATTTACACCATCTCGCGAAGATTTAAGTTGAGCGAGTCTTACTGAGGGTATGGATGAATGGACGTACCTGGGCATAACTTTCTCGCACCTTTAGAAAAATCCCTCTGTCGTCGTCGTCGTTTTTTCATGTTTTGTATCGGCGTCCATCATTCAATTTTAATTTTAGAATTGATTTAATATCTCCATACCTGTCTGGTTGTTATTATCTTTTCCTTCATTCATTTATATTTTCCGGCTCTTTTTGGCCTAATTTTCCTTCCTCTTTTTCTCTCCTACTGTATATATATATCTTTCTCTCCCCTCTTTATTTCCATATATCTCTCCCATCTCTTTCTCTTTTGGTACATTTTTATGTTTCGCTGTATTTACACCAAACTGTGTTTATCATATTTTATTTGACCGAAATGACTTCTGTAGGTCTCGAAATAGCTTATTGAGATTTCCTCTCGCAGCAAAACTACATTTTGTATAGTAATGAGGTCATAGTGGGCAAATAGCAATACAAACCTTGCCATATTTGTATTTATACATAATATACTGTTTGCTTGAGGTAGGAGATGCGCAAGGTTTCAAATATATATACATATATATATATATATATATATATATACAAATCTGTATACATGAATTCTGTTCCGTTTTTGCTTACCTACATATTTATTCATAAAGTTCCAAAATGGTTGCGGAAGTTTTTTAAGATAATAAACATTTCAAGCAGAGAAATGCTCCCGACATCATTTCCCTGTAATGTATGTTTCCCGAAATGGTCATATTCAAAGCATTTATTGATTGACCATGCATGAGGTGACAATTTTATGTTGCCAAATCCCTTTTTGATATTGCTTAGGTCCTCCTCTGCGATTCGTCTGCTATTCTAATCAATTTCTTGCGCTACCTTTACATGTTTCGTCTTTCCCTTCTTTTCTTTTCTCTTTCTTTTTATCAGTGCCCCTCCTTCTCTCAATCTCGCTATTCCTCTTTCCCCTACATTATCTATCTGTCTCTCTATACCACCGTTTCTCTCTAAATATCCGACAACCTCGCGTGCGTCTATCTCGTCTTTTTCTCTGTCTTTCTCCCCCTCTCTCTTTCTCTGATCTTTCTCGATTTCTGTCATCTCCTCTGCCACCAGCTAAGTGAATTCCGATCACTTCTTACTATTCCAATGTCTGGATTTTGCCTGCGCTGTTTATTTATTATTACTGAGTGGGACTGGCACTAGGGACCTCAACTCTTCGTGGAGTCTGTGGCATGACATACTTTTATCGAGTTCATGTGACATACAATGTCAGACTGGGCGTTCTCCTGCCTTGCCTTGATCGATATCCTCAATAAACTACTTAAAGACCAAGGTCGTGATACGAAGGTCATGGGATCGATTCCCGACACACCTCTCAATATACCCTTAAGAAAAACATGAATATCCAAATTGCTTCGCTACTCCTAGATATTTTAGGTACCCAGTACTCGTGGTTCTAACACTTGACTTGAGTTGCGAAGGTCATGGGTTCGATTTCCGGCACACCTCGTATGCCCTAAAGAAAGACATTACTATCTTACTTGCTTCGCTACTTCCAGTTATATCAGATACCCGTACTCGTGGTCCAAACACTTGAGTGGAGTTGCGTATGTTAGATTCCCGGCACGGACCTTATGTCCTGAAGCAAGACATTTTTATTTATATACATTGCCCCTCTCCACGTTTCTGTTAGATTATAACCGGCAGTATACGATATTGTTTGTTGAAGGTTAGTTTGTTTTACCTGACTACCAGGAAAGCATTTGTGTGCATGTAACTCAGCAACCAGGGGACCGACGGCTATACGAGGGTCTTGGTTATTAGGATTAATGCCTACGATGCGCTTAGATACCTCAAGGATGTGACAGCTACAATAATTATAAATACAAAATGTTGATATTATTGTTACTTGGGACTACTCAGTCACTGTTGAAACTACTGCTTCTCCCACCACTCATGCTAAAGTTCTGCAGAGCAATGTTTTGCATTTTTGTTTCAGTTTTTTTTTTTTTAATGTGGATAATTGATTATTTCTACACTATGTTGTGGAGAGTACCGCCATCAATCGCTTCAAATCTGCACGTGAGAACTTGTGGAAAGATATAAATGTGGTGCTCATTAATTACCTGACTGCTAACAAAGCATAAATGCTTCTTAAAAAGCAACCAGAAGACCGACGGCTTTAGGTCCTCTCCGAGAGACCTCTTCGAGAGACCTGGTAATGAGGATTAATGTCTTTAAATTAAAGACCATCAATACTACTGGGCCAGAAGGGATTAGACCACACAGCGAGGTAACTGACTGGTGGCTATCTCATTAACTCAGCTCTTAACTAACATAAGAAATAGAGGATCAAGAGGGACCTACAGGCACCGATTTGAGAAGTTGCTATATAGAGGGAGCAAGTCGCTACAAGTAGGACAGTGCAGGGCTTAATACCAAAGGGCACTAGTGCATCGCCTTGGTTTCGAACCCGGGTCGCCGGATAACGAGACCACTGCTCTACCAACTGAGCTATTGCGCCTCCTCAGATAAAAATGATGACAGCCCCATCCAAAGGAAGCAATGGATAGGAGCGTCACAATGTGACGGACATGTGCGCTATATAAGAAGCCACCACTATTATCTTTATTATTAACAACAGTCTAAAGACTGAATAATCCTGGATCACGTGAGTTACAAGTGCCAGATCAGCCAGGATCAAATGCAAACCTTCTTATCGGAGCCACGAGATAGTTGCAATGACCCTAGATTATTTCAAGCAATCGTTGATAGTGTTTCGATCAGGCCTACGTGTGTAGAAGAGCATCGTCTTTTCTTTCATCCGCCGAAGTAATTGGGTTTTCTGGGTCGTTACACACAAAAGAGTGGCAATGGCCGGGTTAAAGACTTCAAAGGAAAATTCTACCTTAAACGACAACTACTCTAAAGTAAAGCATAACAATCAGAGGAGTAAACTGATGAATATTTAAACGAAATCAGACAAATAAAGTTTTAAAGTCGCAATTACCAAACGTTTATGGGCATTTCAAATTGGCTGAGCTGGTAATGTCACTGTGACGTGGTTCCGGACAACCATTTGTGCAAACACAACACATATAATGACTAAAATATCATTTTGTCAAGATGTATAACTCTAGAGGGTATTTTCTTATTAGAGGACCTATAATTATGATAATACCATGCTATCCTTAATATATGTTGGACAGTGCCCCAAGCAACAAGGCACTTAAGAGAAAAAATAAAAATGAATGATACTTTTTTGGCTTTTTGTGCATGACAAACGGAAGAGTTATCCTTGACTACGTTGCAAATCACGCCGACCTAAAGTTTGCATACAGTTAGTGATGTCATATTTTAAAAATTTCAAACATTATTAATATTGGTCCGATCTACTTCATACTTTCGCTATTCTGTTTTTTTTTTTAAATTTTCCATACAAAGGAATCTATGAACATGATGACAAAAGTTGGGATTGCCCTTTAAAAAATGAAAGACGAAATCAAACCTTTCCGCATTGAGACAACCTTCCCGACGGGCAGCATTAAGAGACAGGACCAATGACCTAGATATATACTTTCCCTCAAAATCTGTCCCATATGATGAGCAAATCGAACACATAAAAAGAGATACAAATTGGACCGGGGTTGCTCTATTGTGCCGGTGGTAGCTATTACACAGTAGATGTGAACCAGTAATAACCGCGGCGTTTTTGTGTGACAACGTTCAGTTTACAGAGACTCTTTAGACATTTCTGTATTTCATTACACAAAGCTTAGTGATATTGCTGCTCGAAGTTGCCATTTATCTGTAAAACCGGCGGCCTATTTGTTTTGTTAGTTGTTGATGTTGTTGTTGTTGTTGTTTTTGTGTTGTTGTTGTTTTTTTTTTTTTGGGGGGGGCAGTTTACCGCGAACGAGCCTTAAAGGTACCATGTCCCTTTTGCAGCCAATCTCATATTCAAATTATGCAAGGAAACCCGTTTACTTGCTAGACTTCACTGTCAGACACTATTGAGTGACTGACTGGCTTTTTTCTTTTTTCGTAAAAACATACATGAAAAGAGTTGTAAAGGGTACTTGAGCATTTGTCTACATCAATAACCCACTTCTTCTAATGGCCAAGATTAAACTGATTGAATCTTTGCGCAGCATAAAACGTATGACCATTCGGTATAATTGTCTGAAAATCAAGACTATTACTATTGGGCTCTACAGCCCTAAAGTCGATTTGAGAACTAATAGTCGTTATTTTCCCACTTGAAGACATTTTCAAGCCCCACCTTTTTTTTAGGAAAGTTCTAAATTAGTATTATCTTTCAAATGCAGTTGGAACTTAACTTTTTCATTTTTTGGGCCTGCAAATGGGACATAGTACCTTCAATGAAGGAAACTCATATAAGCCTCGTGGAATTAAACTGCTGTATACATAAAGACATAATCCAATACTGCCCGAAAGCCCATTGCTTGAATCGACGGTAATATTATAAATAACAATTTGCCTTTTTATGAAATAAGTTGCTATCCTTTTTTTATTCAAACCTATAAATATTTAGAAATAGTTTAGATTATAAAAATTACATAATCATGTCTATGCTTCATGTCAATCCAATTTGGAAACGATCATACCAGTCAGGTTCTGAAAACACAGCAAATGTCATTTGCTAAAAAAAACTTGTTTGTTTGGATTAATCGGTGATTATGATTCATTGTTGGATAGTTACGCCAAAAGTCCCCCTCTGATGTAGTTTTGGTGACAAGCTTTTCAAATGCATTCCCACAACCTCAGATTTGTATTCTTTGCATAATGTCTATGCGTACAGCTGTAAGCTTTGTAAAGTCAGTGTGCACTCCTTGAGGCTAAAATGATACCGTAAGAAAACTTATGTCTCTACGGGTCTTCAGCTTATCATTTGATAATTGCATTTTTGTTTAAAAAGGACTGAAAGCAAAGGCTATCCTGTCAAGTGTCATTAACCTGCTTGACGCCGAAACCAGCACGATCCTGCACTGTCCTGGTCGTGTCAATGTGACTCACCAACCCTACAATGCCTATGAAGGTCCGTTGCAAGCCCTGTCCAGCCGTTCCATTTTTACCAGATTCTTCATGTAGTCATCTGTCCAATGAGCTGATTCGACATTGGCTCCATTGACGATTATTTCTTCATATGTATAGGATGACGGTTAGGGTGCCAATAGACTAATATATTTCAATTGTATGCATCCTTTTTTATCAAAAGCGGTTTCGAAACTGAAAGCTTGTTCGAGGATTGCTCGACATAGCGACAAGTGATGGATGCAGATCGGATTCCGATGTATTGCAGTGCATTAATCAATAACAGGTAACGGAATAACACTAGCTCCCCATGAAAGAAACGTCCATACATTTGAATTTGTCAGTAAACCGGTTTATTGAGGTTGACGACGTTTAGGGATAGGATAAAGGTTCGGAATACCGTTCGGTCATCGGTTGACGTGTGGAACGAAGTAAGTGTAGGAAATACCAACCACGGATAAATTGTCGCAGGTTTATGTGTCGGACAATAGTCTATTGAGCAGTTAGCTAGAAATACGCGTGTCCAGACGGTTTATGATCATACTATGTCCCGAATCAGGGATATCCACCACCGTGTAGACAACAAACTACTGTTTACTGATTTAAGAAATCTTTAAAATCTTCGTATGGACACGGTCCAAGAGTGAAAGAGCGATCATAAATATAGAGACAGGGGTATAACACGAAAGAAAAACGCCTCCTGTTTTATCCATATTTTCTGTGGTGTCAGTAGTAAATTTCACTGTGCCAGGGGGGGGGGGGG
>BEXV01000861.1:60646-75731 GCA_003118195.1 Hemicentrotus pulcherrimus | reverse complement strand
CAAACGAGACAAAAATGGCTAAAGAAACTCTCCCAAGATTTCAACTTATCAAATGCAAGACTCACTGCATATGACAGCAAGAACAACAAAAAGGGTACGTGAAATGAAATATCTTGAAATATTTACCACGGAGATGGGTTAAACAAAACTCAGAATTCACAAAGAGAAATGCCTATGCTCCGTCTATAGATTTCATTGACAAATAAACTTGAATCATAATGCTTTTTATTGTTTATCCCGCTATAGATACACTCCTATAATAATCCTCGGCGGGGGGTTGCCAAAGTAAAATGAACCCCAAATAAAGCTTATTTTATTACGGAGAGCGAAGATGTTGCCAATCGAAGGATTTAAAAATCCGCTGGATATCGCAGCGGATATTGTAGTTTATTGTTTGATAATTTTATTTCATATTTCCTGTAACCGGTCCCTTACACTGGGGATCATTTATACAAACAGTTGATCTATCTTTGTAATCCAAACTGTGCTAATTGAGGCGAATCATACTGTAGTCAGGCGGGGATGAGTCATTGGCAAAGAGCTAGGAAACTCCTTGACAAATCCTATTTATCTCCCTTAGCCATGATTGTCTATTTTCATGGAAGCCTCAAGAAAAATTGACATTGACCCTTTAGACAAAAACTTCCGTTTGCGATTAGCCAGTTTTTCTTCCAGATTTTCTTTCGTAAACCTCTAATTTGTTCCTAACCGCAACGAGGCCATACTTTACACTTTTTATTTTGTTTTGCGTTTTCCAACAAAATTTGAATTATGAATAAGGGGCAGTAGTGATGTTTGTATGCGAGATGGGAACAAACATACGTTATAAAATAAAATGACTAAACAGTTTGTGACTCGGTTTATTAGTTTCTTTTCTCTAATCAATTGCCTTTTGCATAGGACTGCTGCCAAATGAAACTGGAAAAATCGGGTGAATATTTCATTCTTTTTATTTATTCCTGGATTCCTCCATTAATTTTCGTCCGCATTTAAGTGGTGTAATTTATTCTGAATTATTGCCGAAATTAAAAAAAATCTTCACCATACGAAGTGATGTTTAATGCAATCCGATTGATAAACTTCGTTTGTTATATCCACTAAGTAATAAACATCTTTGCTATATTGTGTACCAAATGACTATACTGTTAAAAAGGAACGTAATAAACTTCTCAAAATATGAAAGGTCATAACGAATTGATGCATGACAATTAAACTGAACACAATCACAAAATGTGAGATATGTAATATACGAAATTATCTAAAATCATTAATTTATTAAGTTCGAGTGAGAGTATTCGAAGCTGATGACAGAGAAAGATAGAAAGAGAGACAAACAGAGACAGAGAAAATAGGATACAAATTATATCCGAACTTCTTGGTGACAAATATCTGAAACTGAAGTAAACCTTTTTTTCTTCTAAATAGGGTAAGCATGAAATGGCACATGACTCGAAAGCTTCCCGGCGACACAATTTATCTTACCGAGGAAGGCGCACCGAAACATGCGTTCCCGTCGTGACAGCGTGTATAATAACTATTGCTTGTTGAAACAAAAGTGGAGAAATGATATGCTTTTTTTGTATTCTTGAAAAAGAGGAAAAAATATATTAAAATTGTGATGAATATATTCATATTCCTAGAGAAGGAATGTCTCTAAATCAGCTGGCTGGCGGGTGATATGTCGTATTTTATGATTTGTATTTCAATGGCCCGTATAGGTCGGCATNCGTCGTGACAGCGTGTAAAATAACTATTGCTTGTTGAAACTAAAGTGGAGAAATGATATGCTTTTTGTGTATTCTTGAAAAAGAGGAAAAAAGATATTAAAATTGTGATGAATATATTCATATTCCTAGAGAAGGAATGTCTCTAAATCAGCTGGCTGGCGGGTGATATGTCGTATTTTATGATTTGTATTTCAATGGCCCGTATAGGTCGGCATACCTGAGTAGGTTTATATTGTCACCAGGCCTCGGTTATTGGTTTTCAGAACAAAACGTTAGACTGCTCCTCTTAAATCAACCCCGGTAGGCTGACGCGACGCGCGATATATTCCCCAATAAAATATTAACCAAAATTTTATTACCATGGTAAGTAGGTTAGGAAATTGCTCCAGAATTCGCACGTAGATTTATGCGCACTGGATCAAGTTAACAAGAAAATATGACAAGGAGGTCTGCCCTTGACAAATTACAAGGTCAACAAGTCCAGTCATGTGCATGCTCGGTGGCGTGACGCCAAAAAAAAGAAGATAGTTGGAAGAAAAAAAATATAAGGGAAAAAGAACATATTTTACACTTTTTAATTGTATCGCTATTCATTCAATTATCTTTTCTTGCATAATTATGAAGCCAGGTTTCATTTACCGAAGTAATATCATATCATAACGACTTCACACTCAATGTGTAGTACAATTAAGTGTCATTATTCTAATGGTCAGTAACCTTATTTTAAATTCGACGGTGACCAATCTTAAAATTCTTCCTAACTGGCCTAGATGAGATAATTTAAAATTAAGCTATATTTGTCAATGCCATAATTTAAAGGTTAACAATTTCAAGTTTCCTTATGACAACGGAACCAATAATACACCGTTGGAGGCGGCCTTGGATGGTTGATGTTTTAGAATTAACGCTAAGATAAGTTGTAAGCCTGTTTGCACACGTCATTTGCCTATATAGCGTAGGATTGCACCAGTAATTGCTTCGGTGTTTTTTTTAGCGACGATGTACTAAAATACTTTTTGAAAGCTGACGTATGGGCTTACTGCACTAACGGTTCCATAAGCGCAATTGATAACGCAATGAAAATGACGATTTCTTTTACAATATGTGTTAGAATGCATCATGAAGGTAGTTATATAGGTATATACACACACACACACACACACACACACACACACAAGCGCACACACAGTCAAAACACACACAAGTACGCACACAAACATACACGTACACACACACACGCACAAGTGAGCTCAGATACCCACCCACACCCCCAAAACATGTTTATTAGCGATTGCTTCCGGGCAATCAGATGACAGAACATCTATATTTTCGGGGTGTCTCGCGAAGGTTAACTCTAATTGATATTACATCGATATGATGGATTTAAAGACACGAGAGCGGAGTTGACGATGCCCTAGATTACCACGAAGTTTCTAATGTCCCTTGAAAAAAAAGGAGCACAATTCTATTTGCGTTTCACATAAGATGCAAATACAGATGATTGTATAAAGAAATCTTTGCTCTTATGAAATAATTGAAATAAATTATGAATTATAATGTCAGTGTTCAAGTGTAGATTTCAGTATCTGAGGTAAAACGTTTGGTAATCTTTAAATATGCATTACTAATACAAAATAATAATCGAAGGTCTAAAAGACGAACGTCCATACACAACGAACACTACTAGGATAAGATATAGAACAGATTTGGTCTAGACGATGCGAATCTCATATGTGTACCTGTCCCATTTTGCCATCAATGCTATTTTGATGTCTAGCAATTTAACTATTTTGGGAATGACCTAAAGGCTAATCTAAAATACAGCTATAAGCATGACACAACTGACAAAATGGCAGAAAAATCTCATTAATTCATGATAAAAACATGGAAGGACAAGTTCAATTCCATATATTTTACTTTATATATTTAAAAGCAAAGACATAGGCCATAGTCTCGATAAAGAAAACAAATATATACCACCCAGACAGCGTTCCGCAGTCGAGGTTAAATTCTGAAGTGGTACTATTGCCATGCAGTACCAAAGATTGACGTTAGAAAATCTGTTTGGCTTCAATTAAACTTCTCAATTATATTTCTTACACACTGCACCTCCTCACCACTCTGCGCGTAACCATTGTGCTTTGCGCGTTATGATGATAGGTCTCTACCTCGCAATGCAATGCGCGTACGAACACTTCCCCATGCCCTCCACACACACACACTATAAAAAAACATCACCCACACAAGCTATAACAAACGCACATACCCACACACACTATAACAATTCCTCACCCACACGCTCACACACTATAACCAACACTCTCCCTCACACACCATAAAAATCCTCATCCGCACACAATATAACAAACCTTCACTAACACTTTTTTTCTTCAATGTCTTAAAAAAAACAAACCTATAAAAACCCTCACCCACACACACTTTAACGAACTTTCACCACACACACACTTTAACAAACCCTCACGGCCTCACCCCCACACACTAAATCAAACCCACACCCACACACACTGGAACAAACCCTCACCCCACATACACTATAACGAACCCTCACCCCACACACACTATAACAACCCCCACCCACTATAACAAAACCTCACCCACACACACAATATAACAAACCTAACCCCACATACACTTTAACAAACGCTCTCCCACACACATAATGTTACAGTTATACATTGGAGGAACAAACGTTATCAGTACTATTTTTAACGTGTGAATTCAAACATGGTTGACTAATTTTGAGTTACAGTCTACTGAACTTTATTTAAAGCACATTGTGTCCCCGACACATATATTGCTGGTTAGTACTGCTGTGAATAAATTCATTAACTTAACATACATGTTGAGGTATTACATTATAATTTCATAAACAGAGGCGTTGTTCACAGTTAAACCTTTACTTGTGACTAATTTTTATTTGAAAAATATGGGTCAACTTTTCTGGCGATAAAGATAGATTCTTGATGTCTGAATCGAAGAAGAATCTCTCAGACGTAGCCAACAAGGTCAAGGTTCTAGGTCAAAGGTCATCAGGCCTACAGCAACGCATCGCGTGCTGAGACGTCTTAGGATAGTCTGGAAAAGAAGACGAGTTCATAGCCAATACATCTCTGTCCTTTTTAGTACAGACATGGTAATGTCTTGTGCAAATATTTTTTTTCTTTCTTCTGGTTTGTTATTCTTTAGAATAGCTCATCAAGTTCTAAATCAGTTCCCATGTGACCTTAGACGTATTCATATTTTGCAAACATCCCTGCCATGCCTGTTGATGAATCGTTATTTTTTTCAAATTAAACAACAACAACCAAACGAGCTCAAAGCCTTTTGAAAATAAATATTTCAAAATTGTATTCAAATTTTACTCTTCATTTGTTAATACCATAACAGTAAACTATTCTCCAAATGTCGAAACAGGATTATTCAAAAATTTGATACATGGTGTCGTGGTTTAGTGGATAAATCATTGGACTGCGGATTACCTACTTCACGGTTCGAGTTCCTCCACGGCACCAATCTGCTTTTGGCAAGATATTCTTTAACAATGCACTCTTTACCCAGGTGTGGTAAATGGATACCTGATAGGAACATACTGAAGCACCATAATGGCGGTCATGCTAAAAGCCGGGGTAACGATGTGGAGCTCAAGGAGTGTCAAGTCTGACAGACATGAGCTTCATACGAGAACCCCACTATTATCATGATTATCATCACTGTTATTATTGTATAAAAGATATAGACCTCCTTTGATAAAAAAAATAAAATAAAAAAACGCTGTCCAGGCTTCCGGCAATATATTTAGCAATATAATTTGATAGCAATAGCGATAAACAGATATTCCTGTAGCTTTAAGAAGTTCTAAAAATAGGCGCATTCCTGACATTTACGGTATGTTCTCACATAAATCGTGAACTAGTTTTTTTACGATGATAAGAATACCCTTAACATGATAAATGAACGATTGATTTTTTAAAAACTATTTAAAGTAGAACAAAAAATGTTTGGAGATATTCAACTTTAAGAACGAGAATAATTGATATTCTTCGCCGTTCTCTTATGGCTCATGAATCTGAAATCAATGAATGTTGTGCTTGGTTCACGCATATTGGTGATTTAATTGTGAGCATCATTCAAGGCACAATGCATGCTAGCATACTGGTGCACAACTCGGGGCATTCAGACAAGAACTTGTGTCTAGAAACCAAGACTAAACTTCAAAAAAAAAATCTTCAATGAATTCGCGATTATTAAACTTGAAGAGGGGAAAAAAGAGTCCAAGACGAGTTTGGGTGTTCGGATTACGCTTGACACTTGAAGCATGAGAGACAGTTCTCAGACAAGAAGGTTATGGGAGTCGAGACCCATAAGACCCAGCTTGGCGGATGGGTCTACAACTATAGATGGTAAGTAGATTATCGACCCCCACACACCACCCAATGGAAGAATAACAAAAAGAACGAAATATAGAAGAACAAGGGTTCGATTCACCATGGTCACAATGAAAGATGGTTGCACATCACATCCACCTTAGGGCGGAGTGGGTCTACGCCACCTTTTGGGCGCCCCCATGACACGACGACCAGGGTACTTGAATATACATGAACCTATTCATAATTATGTGAACTGATCCATTGAAATTTCTGTCAGTTATAATGAGTAATATTGTAATGTGCTCTCTCCTACAACTTGTCCACTTCTCAATTTTTTTCTTTTGGTCCATGCAAATTCTGTTTCGAAGCGTTATCCATTTTGAGTAGTCACTAATTTGTCTTATGTATCCATGGTGTATGTACCTGCCTCGTCTAATATTCATTTAGTCCGATAAAAAAATGCTGCCAACAACTAGTGGAAATTTTGTCACAGGATCAGCCGAGATTATGCAGTAGACTAACGATTCAGAGTAGGCAATTAGGCCGAATATCACTTAATGATAATTAGGCTATTGGAATGGAAGATTAGATCACATGAATGATAAACAAACTTTCCCTTTAAAAGAATATCAAATGAAGGTATACCGTATGGATGTAACTGAGTGCGTCCATATAAAGTTTCCTTCTCGAGTAAGGTGTAAGCCTACTCAGTCATAGTTGCCAAATGCGTTTGGGGACGTATTGTGAATTCTCCTATATCGTTTAGACAATTTGTGATCGAATAAATGCACAGAATGCTAGATTAAACTTTGGCGCCAGTAAAGGGCACATGGCACCCAAATCTGACTTTTGTTCATTTACCGAGTTCTATGTCTATTATTTTCTTCATACTCCTTAAATATTCACCCACAGAACATCGTTTGAAAAAAAAAAGTTAAATCAAGTTGAATCATTTTCCATAATTGATCCTTTAATAAGATAGTATGCTGATATAAGAAAATTATGGAAGATTAGGACAAATTATTATTTAGGCGGATATGCAACATGAGTTTACTCACGTTTTGGTGCTATAAATGCACCCACCGATGCAAGAAAAAGCTTTGAGCATCTGATTGATTTAATCCATAGCACCATAATGTTCAAATGAATGAATGATTTAGGAGGGGGTAACGAGGCGGAAGTATACGCAAATGCATACATCATGATATATAATTTTCACAGTATATCAATGGTATGCGTTACCCTTATTCCGACGAAAAAGTTTTCTTCGCACATATATTACATCAGTGTATTTGAATTACGAGGGGTCAATGTCCGCGTTTTAGTGAAACGAATTCCGGTTTCACAATCGGAAATTATTATGGCTTTTCAATTTCCGAAATGTCTCGTCCTAGTTTACTAGTTCAGCAATGTATTATAGTTCATGGTTGTTTCTCCGAAAAAGCCGTAATTACGAACTATTCAATTCGTTAAGTGATTATGCTCTCTCTATATATGGATGGAAAAGTAACTTGTCAAATAGATACTTTGCACAGACCTAAACCGATTGTTGCTATTAAAGTTGGAATAGCATCCCAGAAAGGCAATGTCGTTTTCGAGTACCTTTTGACATATCATAGGCCTATTTCCTCTTGGCAAATAGACGTGGTAATTGTAACGAATACAACTAGTCCATAGATACATGTATATATTTAGATTCATGATACATTCACTTGATCAAATAATTGAATCTGTGAATTCTGTAGCTGGTAAGGTGATTGTGAGTTTAACAGAACATAGCTAGCCACATCAGACTAAAGGAGTTTGTGCCTTTCACAAATCATCAATTTATCAAACAGCCACAGGCCAGGCGACCTTATAAACCTCTTAAATCAATTTGCCACTACTTCCAAAATTTGGTAAGAATGGCTTGTCGCACGTTGACGGGGGACTGAACGTGGGTGGGCGATCATATTCCACTGATCCAATACTGTCACAATTGTTGCAAGTAATTCTTTTGAACCGTTGTAACACAAATCACACCATCATGTTACCAATAAGAGAGTATCGGATAGAGATAAATCAGGAAGAAGCAGCGCGGAATAAGAACAAAGGGCGCCACATACGGATCAAGTTTCAGTATCAAGAAACTTCTAATTGACATACTAGAGGAGTATCACCACATCGGGAAGGCACTGGAGTCGAAAAGGAGAACCGATGCAGGTACGGCATATGGCTTTTGAGAGTTGCTCGGTTGATGGATGCCCTCAGGCACTAGTCACTTCCAATACGATACCCTGCAGAGTGTAACGTCTCTATGGATCCGGCACGATTCCGCCAACTCTCGTGTTGGCCCTACGGTGTTATGAAAACCATTTTTGACGTCACACGTACATCTCCGTTTGATACCCAGTCATGTGACGTAATAGAACATTCTAAACCGAATGTCAATGACGACATAATTATTGCGTCCGTTCATGACACGCTTGAAATATAATAGATTGCATGTTTAGGCCTTTTGAAGAAAAAAAATATCATATCATGTTACTATCACTGTGGGTGGTATATTATAGCCTCAGGCCATAGGTCTGTCTGTACTTTAACTGATAGATATGCGTGAAAATAGAGGTCAAAGATCAAATTCAAGAGTGACCCATATCAAACTCGAAGAGGGTGTGGATTAAAAATGATGTTAAAGCTAAATAACTTCCCGTCACGGGCCAAGCTTAATAGATTAGTTTAAAAGAAAAAGTACACAAATAATGTTAATTTCTTGATAGAAATTAATGTTTCCAAATGAAAACTATCAGAGTAAACAGGAGCGGGGGATAGATAAAAAAATCATGATCATTTGACTGCCTTTAAAATGAAGGTTCCGATGGTAAAAACGATCAGGAGAATTATTAGATTATGTTCAGATGTCAGAGGTCTGTAAATCATCGATACTTCATACCAGATAAATGGGACTCCAACCATAGGTGTAAGCGGAAGTGTGCTGATGTCCAAAGTGAGACATCGTGCGGTAATGCAGGCTACGCGTTAAAATGGCGCCTTTGCAATGCAAACTTTTTAGAAAGGACACGAATGTCCTACTTCTTATCTTACGAACGAGACTATAAACGAAATGTAAGTCGATCAAACATTGGTTGATGATAAGTAATCATAACATTATTCGGACAGAATTTTCTTTATATGTGAGGCAGAACTTTCGGCATGGACTTGTATGTGTTCCTTTTATGTTTTACACTTGGGTCCTCTTGCATAAAATTTAAGTTGCGATTGATCGCAACTCGATTCGAACGTTTGATTTTCAAGCGCAACATTGCGTTTGGACATAAATCTATCATTAGGTTGCGTTAGATCTGGAAATGTTGCGCTTGAAAACTTTGTTCGAATTCAAATGCAACTCTGTATGCCAGAGAATTGCAATCAAACGCGAATTTGCATTTAATTATTTGGACTTGGATTTGATTTTCAGATTTGCGTCTGAACGCAACTTTTTCTGCAAGAGGGCCCAGTTTACCCGAAGTTTACCCTCGAAGTTTTAATATGGGCGTATTTTAGCTAAACGTAATCGCCCCAAACTTCAATATTATGTAGTGGTTGCTTTCCTTGCATAAAGAAAAGGCAGAATAAGTCATATTCGGGAATTAGTGAAAGCAAGCTCACGCTTTCAAAAGATACTTCAATTATCACAAACTATCATGATTCATGAGACAACACAAGTCGATCAATCGATTACATCGTTAATGAGCACTATTCATTTACTCCCTGACCTTGTCATCGATGTTTATTCATAATTCCTCTACGTATAATGTGTATATATTTTATCCCCCCATTAGAATACAAATACAAATTTCATCGATAGCCTAGTAGTATGTGAATTTTTTTTTAACATAACCACATCTGGGTAAATGGGTACCTGGTAGGAATTTATTCCTTGAAATGCTAGAGCGCCGTATGGCAGCCGTGCTAAAGCCAGGGAGCGCCAGGAGGGTCAAATCTGACTGACATGAGCGCTATACAAGAACCCACTATTATTATTATTATCTCTTCTAGAGCCTGTCTTAAATGAATGTGTGGGGTTGAATACCATATCAGGTCATTTGCCCTTTCCCCTAATGCAGAAAGTTAGTGGCACTTTCCCCTGCATTATTATACAAGTTGTGTAGAGATTAAACCGCTTAAAACACGTGTAGTCTGGCTCCTATATGATGGGAGCCACGAAAAAATAACCTAGATTCAATCCAAGAAAATATTATAATAATAAATATAGATTTACTTATAAAGGTAACTCACCTGTTTACAGAGCATTTCCGTTTAAGTTACACCTTCATGAATATTGCACAGGTAAACTGTGGAATTTCTCCACATTCATTACAAATTTGCCTCTGCCCAGTCTTCATGGAATTGAATAGTCATTCTAAGATTCGGCTTGATTTTCTCCATCGACATGCACTCGCACGTATAAAGAGTAATCTCTGAATACTTAATATGCTGAACAACATTTATATCTCAAAGTTGAATATAGTCGATGGTGACACGTATTCCTTTAAATAGCCTGTGCTTGTTCATTGGAACTGGGTGCACAAGCCGCCACATTGAAGGAAATATCATCAGCTCTCACGCATTTATTATATAGATCGGCAATTCCACTTAATTAATAAGACATTTGAATGTGGAGTTTCCATTTTTTTATGAGTCACATTGTAGTGTTTGAGTCTCGGTGTCGTCTGCCAACCCACACTGAATCGTCTCCCATCATGACGTCACATGATGTGGTTCATTCATAAAATTGTTCTGCCTCATTTGAGCAGCTCATGTTCTCATCGTTCGCTCCTTAAAGCCTGCCGCCGCGACCTACTTTTCTCCCTCCTCCCCCGTCCTACTCTATATAGTGACACCTAGCATTGACTTGATCAGGGAGGTGTCCTCCCACCTCCCTGACTTGATGTTTCTTTTAACTTCAGTATGAAGTCATTGACAGAAAAATAAAGAAAGTTAGTAATTTGAAAACTTTAAAATTGAAATTGGTTGGGATATCAACATTACCAACCTACAAACTCATGTATTCTTCTATCGAAATCAATTACATGAAAGATTCTGGGACTTGCCATAAAATGCGTGTACGAAACGTAATCCGACAGTAAAAAAGGAGATCAAAAGAGTAACCGTTTTGGTTAAGACAATAGGAAAGTCTTTTTTTGCTAAATCTGTCCCATGTATTTTCTATCCAAATCCGAATTTGAATATTCAACACAGATATCCCTTTTAAAATCCTAAATGAGCCCTTGTAATGCAATGTGGTGGTGGTTAGTTTACTGCTGACTGCTTAAGAAAGCATAAATGCTTGTAAGTAAGCAATCAGATGGCCGACGGCTTTAGGTCCTCTCCGAGGGACCTGATAATGAGGATAAATGCCTCACCAAAGGGCACTAGCGCATCGACTTGGTTTCGAACCCGGGTCCCCAGATTACGAGACCACAGCTTTACCAACTGAGCTATCGCGCCTCCTCATAATATTTAGCTGTCGATATTTGTAAAGTTGGAATTTGCCTTATATGGCCTTATAAATATTCGGCGAGCATGGGTTGTAAACGGGGTTAAAAATGTTCAGGTCCATCCTTTTCTTTGGACCATAAAGCTCGAAAGCCTTTAAAGAGTGCTTTTGCTACCACACGTCTAGTGGCATTACAAGTATTGTTGAATCAACAAGCCGTGTTGGTATCCGCGGTGGTTGGGTTACTAACGGACGACATACCATGACTGTCTGGATACTCATCCACTATCCTTTTATATCTTATGTGCAGACGGTTAAAGAGAAGGTTGATCTATGGTGAAGATGGCAAATAGTCCGTGAGCTTTCCCGTTTTTTATAGGTCAGTTTGGAAGAATATGATAGTGGAAGTGTCCATTCTAATAACTGATGTCATGATAGAGTTCAATCACGGTTAAAAAGAGCCGGAGAGTGACCATCTTTACAAAATGGTATGATCCAACGTTTGGTGGTCAAAAGGTTGAGTCTAGCATATGGAACAAGTCAATCGGCCATTTTGAAAATGACTTAATATTTGAGTTTAAAAATCTCCCCTGAAAACGTAATGCGCGTCAATTTCATCATATTCGAAATAGGGACAAACAGTTTGTAGCAAATCGTCATACCACAATTTGTGTGCGTGGGTGTGTGTGCGTGTGTGTGTGTGTGTGTGTGTCTAGTCCCAAATACGAAGTTTTGTGTACAGTAGTGTGACGCTTTCAGCAAACTTGTTACCTTTCATTGAAACAACTCCAACACCTCATTTGATGCTTACGTCCTGCATAACCTTTCCCGCTTGCTCATAGACACCCTCTACTAGTGCTGGCCTCTTGAATTATAATGACTAAGGGTCCATTATAAACAAAACAGTAACGATTAAATCATTGTGAATCTGTACTAAAGACATATAACTTTGTTAATTTGCGATTGATTTGAGAACTTGTGATCAAAATGGTTCAATCGCAATTCTTTAAATAAGACCACTGAAGACAAGGCGCGGAACTCAACTTGATCTTTAGATGACATGGCGCCTCGGTAGAAAAGTCCAGACGTCTTCCAGATTGTGATCAACCCCTTAAATTAAGTTATATGATTCGTTCATCATAGGTCCGGAAATTTTATAATTAAGACATTTCCAAGAAGGCGGAGAAACAATCACAACGCCAATTTTTTTGTAACATATAGGCCTTTTACACAAGGTGGGTGATCGCCTGGTTATGCTATTGCCAATAGTGTTTGCGTGTGTGCGTGGAGTAAGAATGTGGTGGAGGAGAGTGGGGTGGTTTGTTATTCCACCCATGTGTTTCCACTACATATTTGTCGAAATGGGCTCTCCACGTTGCATATTCTATGGTCATAACTGAGTAAATAATTAAATCATTTATGAAATACTCAAGAAATGCGACCCTGTTTGAAGTTGCGAACCACTAATTCAAGAACATGGTTGCAAAGTCTCGGTCCTGCCAAGTTCACGTGTATTAATTGTTGTAACAGTATTGGAAGGATCACTTTCATAGAGAGAGTGGCATCCTAGTAGGCTGGCCGACCGACATTCACAATTGTCCACGAGACCGGCAGCCTTCAAGAAAGATAAACAATGGGACCACCGAAACAAATCAAAAGAAAAACACAATTATACATTTAAAAAGAGCAGATACGAGAAATGAAATACAGGCCATAGGAGATGCACATCGCAGAGTAATAAAAGAACATGACGTCAGACAGAGAAGAAGAAAGATCTATACTCGAAGAATCGCAATAGAATATTACAGAAAGGGCTACAAAATAAATCCATGTAAAAAGAAAATATAATATCGACCTCGTGGGCTAGCGGTCATTAGTGGGACATCGGTTTTTGTGGGCTGTATGTACTCATAGAATAAATATTCTTATTAGGCCTGTCACTACTTCTTGGTATTCAACGGAGGACGCCTTTAAGCTCAGCCTGCATGAAAGGTGTGCTATGCCAAGCAACCTAACTTAGCGCTCAAACTGTCTTGTCAAAGAACCTGATAGCCCTGCTGCACCTTATAGTCTGCAAGAACAGACTCTAATTTGAAAATTTAACACGATTCCTAGAGCCTCGCGCACAGCCTAGTTATGTCAGTCTATGGCTATGTCTGTAGCAGCTTAATCACAGAGCGTATACTGTGCAGTAGACCGTGCAGTCGGCATAGTCTTGTGGGGCAGACACGATTACGCATGACTGGCAATGAGGGGTTTGTGCTTCCAAATTAGCTGCACCTTTCTGTCTGTGATGTCATAGAAAGTTGCGCATCACTCGACTACAACGCAAACAGACCGAATATTTACAGACTGGTTATTTGGTTTCATCATCAACTTATGACAAGGGGCATTGCCCGCTAGGGAAACCTGCTCTTATTACGTAGGATGTTAAAAATACTAAATAACTTGGAGCAAGGGGGGGGGGTGCAAAATATCCATCCAATTTTTTCTTCAGATTATCAAGATTTCGTCACTTTGTGTATACTAGCTTTTGGATAAACCTTTCAGGATTCTAGTGTTTTCTCGAATGGCTATTTCACTATGAGGATTAACAATTGACTGACTGTCTTTAGCTAATTTGAGGCGAATAAAAATGATGATAATGATGAAATACTTCTACTGATGATGATGATAATGATTATAACAATATACAATAAAATAAAAATACAAACTAACATATCAATGTTGAATATTCTTTCTCAGCAAGCTTACAAGCGACATCAATAGTTAAAACGTGACCGACATACCCAATTTAATAAATAAAATATAAAGAGACAAGCTCATCACGTTAACACGACCATTAATATGCCTCTTGCGGACGCTCTTCCTGTCATATATGAGAGCGAGGTTGAATACATCCTCTTTTCTTCCTCCTTCTTATTCCTCCTTGACATTTTTATGATGATGCAGTTTCCAAGATATCCCGAATATTAAGATTCGCCGTAGCTGCATGATATGAAAATAAATATTCGTTTCAAATCCCGATGCTGTGGTGACAACTCCGTTCGCTTGATGGACATCTTGGACTAGTAAAGGGGTGATTACAGTGAGGATGTGGCGTGGTGTTTTTCGCGGAATTTACTAAAACCCCAAATTTACTTATTCAACATTTTATGAAGTTTGTTTATCAATCTAAATGTTTATATGCATTGGGCTATGATGGACCACAGCTAACATTCGCTGTATAATTGTTACGGGAGCAAAATAATCAGAATTCATATTTCCTACTCTGCTACACATCTGTGGTTACCAAGGTTTCAAATATTGTCCACCCTACAAGATTTCCCAATAATGCACACAACACCATTTAAAAGTAATTTTCACAGGTACATGTACACGATGTTTCTATGTAAGTAAGATGGTCTTATCACGTAACCTTCTACGTCCGTTAATATTTTCATCTCAGATTCATGTGTTTAGTTTATTGTTTCAAATGTCACTTATATTTC
>BEXV01000860.1:116682-128925 GCA_003118195.1 Hemicentrotus pulcherrimus | reverse complement strand
AATTCTTGGTTTCGTTTTTTCTGGAACACACAGTATTGTCGCATCAAGTTGATCTCTGTTTTCTGGTCAACTTGAAGAAGTAAAGACAAGGGGTATGAGCAATTACCGGTCTGCACGTAGACATCATAATCCTTCCAGCTTTGCAAAAAGTTCAGTCAAATTAAAGTTTGAACAAACACACCACACCACAACAACTTGGTTATTTTGTTAACACCCTTTTCTGCTCATTTTGGTCAACCCTCCCTAGGCAATCAACATATAAGAGGAAAGAATACAATACAAAGCAAAACATAGTGGCAACAACTAGAAAAGTAACTTCATTAATTTTGCATTAACCAAGTGGAGCTTCAGGCAAGTATCCACGTCCACCCTATAATGCGTGATGGTATAAAGGCGAATGGCAATTCTTAAGCCGGACATAAGCGCCCGTCAAGTAACTTCATCTAAATCGGATACAACATCGTTTTGTGTCTTTTCATGAAATTCCCAACTGTATTTGCCAGTTATTGATTCAATCGCCTTTTCAGGTGTTTTTTGTGTGTGCGTGGTTCAATTCAAAGTGTAGTTAACTTTTGAAATACGGGCAAAGCGTTTTTATGTGTTCATCTTCAGTCAGGTTCTGCTTCAAGCACTTGGGTGAAGTAAATGATTTCATAGAAGCGGTGATTTTTCGAGAAACTGGTCAGATGGATGTTGTAATAGCTAGACCCGTACATCCATACTACTCTATGTGCGTGCGTGTGTGTTTGTGTGTGTGCGCGCGCACGCGCCTGACAGAGAGAGATGAAGAGGGAGAGGGAGAGAGAGAGAAAACGAGAGAGGGGTGGGAAATAAATACAGGGTACAGACAAAAAATGTAGCATTCACATGCTAATAGAACAAGTGTAAAAACAAAGGCAAGGTCGTTTACTCAGTTTTCAAGTGAAACACTGTGTAATTGTTTTTCTCTTTATATAGGCCAACAACTTGTGGCTCGCACAAAATAAGTATCATTTTACATGGTATCGGAAAACAGTGTTTTAAACAAACATTTCCTCATATATATTCTGAAACAATACGCTTTAAAAAAATACAAAGATAAAATAATGAAATCCATTCCTCTGGATCATAAACAGATTTATACAAATTCGTTCACTGTAAAAACAAAAACATTTTAATTGCCAATACTCCTTCTCAACTCTCTCTTCATATAATACTGTCGAAATAATCATTTAATTAGAACACAACTTCTTTCAAACTTGCTTGTTTGTTTTTCTTTAGGTAATAGCAAAACAAGTCCTTTCGTACATTTATCAATATACACCTTTGGCTAAAGACAATACAAATAAAATTAGGCACACCCTGGTAATGCAAGATAAACTTGACTTTGAAAGAGATGAAGAAAAGACGAAAAAAAATGATAAACACACATATTTTGTCTATCTTCGTATTTGGCACATCAACTACATGTATCTACTCACCCCTCAAATCTTCTTTTCGAGGGTTTAACTTTTGATTTTCAAAAAGTATCAATTGCAATGGAACATCCTTTCCTTCAAAAACTTTGGCATGGTGGTTACATGTATAAGGTTTAAAATCATGGCTTTCTCAAAACATACAATGAATTCAATATCTCAATAGCTGATTTTAAGATGTCGTTTATGGACATATATTAATCATCAAGTCCTCAATCAGTCAATTCGGTATTAAAGCCTATAGCTTCTTCCAGTAAACGAGCTAGCTTGTTTTATTCAACGCCTATTCATCAGGAGTAAATGCCCATCATATATAAATATGAAATCAGTCAGGAACCTAACGTTTGGCAATTGTTATTACATTGATTTCCGCAACCTAGGGAATTCTCTCATAAACCTTTGCATCAGATCATCACCAAACAATATCTTGTGGCAGAATTTGCAATGGCTTTGACACAGTATTAATCATAAGCAGATCATACTTGCATGTCTTTACATACTTGAATAAGAGATTACACACAAGAGGGCATATGAACTTTGTAGACATAACCTATCATTTTAATAATATTATAAACTCCTCAAAAAAAGGTTCTGCAATTCAAGTTTTAATGTTGATATCTCTTGTTACTATACTATCACATTCAAAATTGGTATCACTAAAAATCCTGTTTATTCACCTTCAATACACCATTTGTAATTTTTATGTAATCATGGAACGTGCGGCACACCTGAATATGGGCCTAAGTCAAAAGTGAAATGTTGCAAAATGCATTGTTATTCCTTAAAAACACAATCCAACCTCCAAACCAATGAAGAATTTACTATCAACAAATGAAGAATGTACTATCAACAAATGAAGAATGTACCATCAACAAATGAAAAATTTAATATCAACAAATGAAGAATGTACTATCAACAAATGAAGAATTTACTATGTCCCATGATCTGGTGTACTGCATATTCAATGATTACATAATCATTAAAGTGGGGCATCATTGCAAAGGGGGATAATCAGGCTTTTGAATGATATCAACGTCAAATATCAATGCTTAACTTGAATTGCAGAACTATTTGGAGTGGTTGAATTATCTCAGCTAGAATGACAACTTAGTATAAACATGTGTATTCTTATTGAACCATGTCAGATTACTGTGTCACATGACCATTTTATGGGATCTGAAAGAATTATGTATGTACAAGTTTGCAGCCCATTTTCTAGCACCTCTGATGTAGTTGTTATTGGAAGGAATTCTGTTAGGAGGTGATCTTGCGAAATTGGCAACCTTGTTTGTAAACATAGAAAATAAGCTGATCTTTTGTTCACATCAGCATTACAAACTATTCTTGCTTATAAGGAACTTTATTATGAACAAGATATTTAAACAAGCCACTTGTGAAATCATGTGATTATGAAGTTCTTTGGTATACCATGCTGACCTCAAAACACACATATATTGTAGACATTAGTCTTAGAGTGAATAACATAATTGTGATGTCACTAATGGCACAAAACAAGTATGTTTACAGATTGTCCAAGTTTATGATGACCGTCTCAAAATAAAAACCAAACAAACCAACACAGATAAGTACAGTGGTTACAAAACCGGGAGAGAAAACTAAAGAAACAGAGATTTATGTAGTGATAGACAAACAGATGTTTTAAAATAATAATAGAAAGACAAATTGCATGGGAAGAAAACAATAGGCAAAGAGAAAACCACAGTGAAAGAAAGGTCAGAAAGATTTATAAAGAGAGGGAGAGGGAGAGAGAGAGAGAGAGAGAGAGAGGGAGAGGGAGAGGAAGAGGAAGAGAGAGAGAGAGAGAGAGAGAAGACAGGGGGAGATACAGGAAAAGAAAGACAAATAATAGAAATACATGTAAATTAATTGGCTGCATATAAACAAGAAACATTTGGACATCACTTTTATTCTCAACAAATATACCATATACTGAATGCCAAGTGTCAGAAGGGCATTAACTCATATACTTTTAACATAAGAGTTAACTCCTTTCTGGCTCTCATCAGTCGTATAGTCCTGTAGAAGGCATCTACCCAACGAAATCCTGAATCCCAATGAGTTGTTTCTAGCCAAAGAAGGGATTCTCCCTTTCCTCCAAAAAGTTCAGTTTATACCTGAATAGATGGAAACCAAGAAAGAAAAGTTAATCAGTTTGACTACTGAATTATCTCGTTCCCATTAGCTTCCCACACAGACCACCTAATGACCTCATGTTGTATGTCTGTAGGCAACCTGTTGAAGATTTATTTGTTGATTGAAAATATTTTCCTTTACAAGCATATATCAAGAGCACTATTACTAATTCAGTAGGTGACTTATGTAATGATTATGTATTGTCATACACAGACACAGAGGTATGGAATTCTTTACCAATGATATTCAAAATATGAAATCAACAAACTCCTTTAAAAGAGCACTCAAATGTATTATCATTTCACAGATGTAAGATATTACTTACATTATAATCTATACATGTATATCAGTTCTAATTAAATTGAACATAATTTTGTTACTAGGCTTAGCAAAATCTTTTTAAAATTCTTTTTTAACTTTGTAAAAAGTGTGAATAGTTCACTACAAAACTTTAGGAATTTTATTTGTCATATATTATATATTTGAAAGGTGTTGTAACGATTAAAGCTCTATTTGCTTATGTTTCATCACCTTTGTGTGTTCATTCTTCAAATTGTATATTAGTTGCAACTTGTCTTTGATATTTTTCTTTTTTACGTAAAGTCAATTCAAATGGATTGTAAAATTGAAAATGATTTGTTATATTATATTCATTTTTCATGTGATGTTAACTTCAATGAAATGTGAAATTGTGAACATGCATGCATGCATGCATGCATAAATAAATAAGTTTGGAATTTATTAGGTAAAGTGTTTCGTCCAAGGTTGAAATTAGGACTTGGGTTAGTGCTATGAATCAACAGAAGAGCAATTGTTAATTGATCATAACATATGTCATGCGATCTTGTTAATCCCCCCCTCCTTTCTCTCTCCCTCTCTCCCTTGCTCTCTGTCAGTCTTTATCCGTCTCTCTCTCCCTCTCTACCGGCATGCATGTCTGTCTCAATCTTTCCTTCCATGTCTCTCTCTCTATTTCTGTGCCCGTCTCTTGTCTGTCTCTATTTCCCCCCAAACCCTGAAGAAAATTGTTATGATAGTTATGTAATACAGCAAGTACCTCATATCCGCCTCCTAAATAAACCTGTTTTCAACTTCGATTCTTCTCACAAGCTAAGAAGATTTGAAACAAAATCCATAATTTGAATGCTTCAATAGTGAGTCGTAGGGACATACTGCTCTTTCCATTGGCTCAGATCTATAAAAAAAAGTAGAAGGATGCTGAAAGTTCACAGAGAAAGAGAGTTTTCTTTAAATACATCTTTTTGCCTTTCATTTCCTCTCCCGAGGCCCCAAACACTGTTAATTTTTTGTAAACCATTGCAAAGTCACGTGGGAGAGCCTCACATAGTCGTAGGAGGTAATGTTACATGTAAATTCACACTCTCCCTTTTTATCTAATAAAATAAAATCAATCAAACAAACAAACAAAAGGTTATCCTCATGAGTTAGAAAAAGACATTTCAAGAGATCATATGTTTCTAGAACTACATAGTTTATGTAACACATATATTCCAAGGAAGTATGAAATCAATCAAACAGTAAATTTTGACTGAATCTTCTGTGTTTTGGTTTGCCTCAGGTCAGTTGAATAGCTGCAAATAAAAACGTTTTCCTAGCTGTGGTTGAGCACACAAAGTTTGAGGACATGGAGAAGCTTTTGTTACATGCTTCCTGGATTTTTGCCAAATGTTGTTTTTATTTAGCATACCAATTTCATGGAGGAAGCTCAGATTGTTCAGGCCATACACCATGTTGAATAAAACCTCTTGAATTACTAAAAACATTTTCAAATTGAGATTGGTCAAACGGAAATGACCAGCTCTACATTTACTTTAATCCAAACACTTTATAATAATAAATAATAATAATAGCACTTTGCCTCTCCACTTTGTCTCAGGGCACTGAACAGTTTTGAGACCACCTTAGACAATACTTTTAATCATGCCCCTCAAAGCAGTCAACCTTGGGAAGAAAAGGTTTGATAAATCAATGGGCAAATGCTTTAAACATTGCCACTATGAAATTGATTTATCCCTTCTTTTTACTAACAACTAAGAAGAACAATATTTAGACAAGTCAATGCAAAGTGCAGCATCCCCTCGTAGGGTACAAATGGCCTATATACATGTACATGTACGTCAGAACAGGTTACCTCCATTAGACTACACTTTATATTATATATATTTTCACATATATAATAAGGTGTTTTTGCATATTCAATGAGCTATGACCTTTCACCTTTGACCTACATACTCAGAAATCGAACTTGGGCTGTACATGTATTTTGATACCATGTACCTTCATATCAAATTTCATTAAAATTTGTCAAACATTACTTACATGTAAGTTATCGAATGGAAACCAGATTTGCATATTTAATGAGCTATGAACTTTAAACTACATACATGTACTCCAAAATTGAACTTAGGCTGTGTTTTGATACCATGAACCTTCATATCAAATTTCATTAAAATCCGTCAAAAAATACTAAAGTTATGGATCAGAAACCAGATTCGCATATTTAATGAGCTGTGACCTTTTGACCTACCTACTCCAAAATCAAACTTAGCCTGTATCTAGATATCATGTACCTTCATATCAAATTTCATTATAATCCATCAAACATTCTGAAGTTATCGATCGGAAACCAAATTGTTACGGACGGATGGACGGACGGCAGCATTTCTACATGTACATGTATATCCCTTCCGCTTCGTCGGCGAGGGGATAATAATTATTATTTATCAATCAACTGCATGGAGAGGTGTTTGCAAGAAAACTCAGAGTAGACAATAGATTTGTTAGAGTTTGACCAATTACAGTTTTAGAAATTCAAACTTTCTTGATTGTTTAATAGATTTCCTAACAAAAACTTCTTAATCTGTTCATGATTTCATCACATTTTTGGTTTCTGTCTTTATAAAAGGTTGGCCTTCCTCTTTAAGAAGACCTGTCAGGAGTTCAACGACTCTCAGAGAAGTTTGAAGTTAAAATTTCAATACAAACGAGCACGAAGAGACAAAGAATGGCGTAGTAACCTTGGGATTCATCTGATACTACACCAGTCAAACAAACCCACCATGTAAGTTCAACATTTAAGGCCACGCAGCCGAGGGGGACGAGAAGTGCTCATCGCCACGGCAACCTCATCTCCTATGCTTCCTCTTTGTCTGAGTAGTCGAGGGAGTTCCTCCCCAGATGCCTTGGCCACGCCGAAAAAGACCCCATGACATCAATCAGCCTAAGTAATATCCTCATTAGCAGATCATCACACTGAATGATACCTCTACCTCCCCATTATCTTCGCCCCTGCATCTCAGGTGCGAGACCTCTAGCGCTAGGGCATGATCCATTTCTGCGGGAAATCCCAGATTAGATGAAATGATATTTTTGTGTGACTGGCACAAGCACGTTTATAGCACCGTTGTGCCAAATGTAGCTTGTTACACTGAAATGCCTGTAACTTTATAAAAATATGTCCTTATCTGAAACAAAACTACTCGAGTTAGGGATATACACTGTATCAATCATATTCATTTTTTTATTAGTCAAAAAAGAATTAGAAATCCCTGTCATCTTTGAAAATTTGAATAACATGTATAGACCAATAAAAATCAGAGAATCGAGTTACCAGAAATTTGCTTTGTGGCATGCAGGCCTGCAAACGCCCTCCTTTCAGACACACAATATTATGTCTCTTTCTTCTGGGTGAATTGGTGATGTTTATCCTGACAGAACCAATGAGTTCCTCAGGCCCTACCTGATTGTTTTTGTTATGCCAAGATCTATAAATAAAGAAAACAACATCTGACAAAATTCCCTGGATAATACGCAAATAAATAATGTTCTTGGAAAGGTGACATGTTCTAGTTCCACTTATTTTTGATACAACCATGAAATGAAAGATGCAGGAACGCTCTAGGTGCTCCCAAAGCATGTTACCATTTCTGGGTCGGGTCAAACTTCCAGACAATGACAGAATTGACACAACTTCATTTCAAATATCTAATTAAAATTTCACTACATCTGCAGGTATTTCAGGCATCTTCCCCCCAGAGTGTATGTGAGAAAATACAAAAATGCTGAAGGAAAATAAAATGACATACTGGTAGGCATAGAGTGTTCCCATTTTGTATGTATCAACAAATAATAAGGATAACGTGAAGATTAGAAGAAGAAAAATATTTCTAGGTTGAATTCTTCAAATTGTGTAAAAATTCTTGTCCTGCCGATAAAAATGGGCATGTCCTATACTTTCTCAAAAGATCAAACAAATTCCTAAAGTTTGGCCAGTGGCTCCGCTTTCCCTGTAGTATTAAATAGACGGCATTTCCAGTAATTTGTTAATTAACCTGATGATGCCTTTGAGTAAAGGTGGNGTTCATTTGACCTCTAACCTAAAGGTCTGCCAAGTTTGGAAGTAGAATCAGATTGTAAAACACCTGAAAGTACCTTAATTTAAATAATTTCATTACGCCTTGTCAGATCGTTTGTTCGTTCGTTCATGTATCCTTAGATCAAGATTAAAGTATCTTGATCTTCGGAGTAGTTGCTACAACCGGCCGTGTCAGACACATTGCCCCGGGGTGCGAGATACACATGTAGGACTCTTGTAGCGTACCCCCATTTTAAAACAACTATGCAATAACAGTCAACATTACATTTAATTAATAGTATGAAACTATTAAAATTACTCATCTTACGGGGGGAAAAAAAAAAATAATATTTTATATATATACTGTATATATTATGAATCAATCAATTTGGTCAATCCAGATCAATGGCGCAAACACGGCACTACTGGACACTGATCCTAATAATTACAAAGAGACTACTTCGTTAGGGCCTTGTCAGATAAAAAGTGCTAACCCCTTGCGTTTTTGTTTTAACAATGTGCAAATGGATGGGAGTTGGGCTCAGCAAAGGTCCCAGGTGTATTGACTAAGTTCTGTGTTATAACAAACAGAAATGTGAAACATAATACCCTTACGCTTCATTAAAAATTGCACGATCTACCGCTTCATGTTCAAACAAGGCTTTAGTTGCTTCCGTCTTCATAAAACGGAGTGAGGAAAAGAATTCTCAGATTTCTGAGAAAGGAAAACTCTTGTGAGACAGATGGATAAACTGAAAAATGGAATCAATGAATAAAAGTAAAAAACAAATAGAAATATTTGTGAAGAGAAATTATTAAAAGCCATCTTAACAGAATTTCTACCAGCTATTTGGCACTTACCATTGAAATCTTATAGTAAATACACATGTACTTGTAAATGTCTATCTTACTACTTATACAAGGTTCATATCAGAGTCACAAAGTTATCACTCCCCTCCAAACTAATTTAAAAGCCAGGTAATTTCCAAATGAAAAAGGATGAAACTAACACTTTTATTTATACATATGATGTTGAATGCTCCAAGCCTCATCTCATAAAGCCTGATTATCCTGGGTACACATACATATAGGCTAGACTCTATTATAAAATTATTAAAAACCAGGTTAGTTTCCTCAGGGTAAGTGACATTCTAAGAAATGTTATTTATGAAAATACAAATTTTGATGAATTAGTTTTGCATTTAGTTGAAGGCATGGAGTCACTGTCACATCTCAAGCATTTCAGGAGTTCACACATCTTCATGCATATACTCTCCTCCTCCTTCTCAACCTCCTATTCCAGCTCTCTTTCTTCAACATTTCTCATGCCCCGTCTGCCTATTTTTCTTTCTTGCCTTCTCTCTTGTCATGTGTTTTCAGTCTTGTTATCTTTTTGTCTCTGATGGCTATATCATTTCTGTTTAAATGGAAACGAATCTTTACCTTCCCTTCTATCTCTCTGTCTCTGTCTGTCATCTTTCTGTCATCAGTCTGTCTGTCTGTCTGTCTCTTCCTCTACATCTGTCTTCATTACCGATACTATTTCGTCCCCTTCATTTTCGTTGTTCAGACAAAAGCGAACACCCCCCCCCCCCAAAAAAAAAAAAAAATCAAACATCAAAAATCAAAACTACTATCGGTAATCAAAATGATTATGATTACTTTATTTATTTATTGTTTTTATTACTGTTATTTAATAGTATTTCAATCATTTTTTGTTTTTTTGTTTTTTTGGGGGGGTGGAGGTTGTGCAAGCCGTACTGCAAGACTAATAGCAATGCAAAGAATTAAAAAAATTGTTAACATTCAACCTGCACTCCCCATGGTATGAAATTGCAAGCAAACCCAGTTTTTCCGTAAACATGGCTTTCAATTATTCTTTTGCAAAATCACAATGGGTATCAGGGGGGATGTGAACGCACCATCATTCTTCCATCCCTGAGGGAACCATCTTGGGCTCCTCCGACAGAACCTCACACTTGCTGCCGACCTCCTCCGATCCGACCCCTTCAGTCTTGGTCTCCTGTGCCCCTGTCCTCTCCCCCGCGGACAGGATGCGCCCTACCTCCTTGAAGGCCGCGGTTACTAGCTGCTCTTCGGAGTTTGCAGGGGCGTCGGCTAGGCCTTCTTCTACCAGGGGGTAGTAGATGGGTAGTGTCTGGGTGGTATCCTGGTAGAGTCTGATCATTGGTATCGGACCATCCTCCTGCAAAGGTGAAGAGGGGATAAATAATTATGAATTGATGATAATGACAAAATGATAAATTGGTGTTAATAATAACAATATGATAAACTGATACTGATAATAATAATAATAATAAAAACAATAATACTCAGTTTTTATATAGCACTTATTACATTCACTTAGCGCTTCCAAACTTGGAGATTATTACCCGGCTTTAGAGGGAAATGGGAAGGGAGGAAGGAAGCAAGTATTAAGGAAGGTGATAGGCAATGAAAAATTATAAAAACACAAAAAGGAAGAAATGACAAAAGGCAAATATAACATAAATGACTTCTGAACAAATAAAGATAGACGGTAGCATAACAACTAAAAGGCAATCTGCAAGGTTCAAGACAGAATGAGCACACAGTTCCTGACGAAAAAATCTGGCTCTAAAGCCTTGTATCTTAAGAAGCTTCAGTTTCAATAAATCCAATTCTCCATGGATCTGGGAAACATGCCTGCATGGGGTAAATGTTTGAAATGACAAACCCGAGTGCATTTGTCGATACTTCACAACATCCATAGGCCTTATAGAAATCAATGAGTGTGCAGACACAAGCATTTGGGAAAAGAAACTGGAGAAGCGCTACTCATTTCTCAATTAAAGTCAATCCAAAAAAGGGAACATCCTAATTTCTAACAAGGGAAACGCTCTCGGCGGTCTCGCCTGCATAACCCAATTCAATATGATAAACCAGAACGTCAATGCCGAAGTGCTCATCCGCACCTCGCAACAACAAATATCGTAAATTTTATGTCGTACACTTTTGAACTGGTCAAAAAATAAAAATTTAATGACCTGGAAGGGTCATAATTTCATTTCATTTGCATAAAGTACCATATATAATCAATGGAGCAAAATCTCAAAATTCTGTGAAGAAGTTAGTGTTCCAAATTTAGCTCTACCAGATAAGGCAAATCAAATCAAAGTCGGTCAAGAAATGAGGGAGAATAAATTTGCATAAATTACCATAATAAATCAAATAAGCAAAATCTCAAAATTCGGTGTAGAAGTTTAGTGTTCAAAATCTAGCTCTACCAGATAAGGCAAATCAAATCAAAATCGGTCAAGAAATGAGGGAGAACAAGCAATTTTTGTTATTTTTGGAATAAATTTGCATAAATTACCATATTTAAATAATGGAGAACAATTGCAAAATGTGGTGGAGAAGTTTAGTGAACCAAAGTTAGCTCTACCAGATAAAGCAAACCAAATCAAAATCGGTCGAGAAATGAAGGAGAAGCAGCATTTTTTGTGATTTTGAATAAATTTGCATAAATTAGCATAGATAATGAATTTAACAATTCTGTGTAAAAGTTTTAAATCCCTCTCCAAGCCCTATCATATCAAACAATCAGAATCAAAATTGGTTGATAAATAACGAAGAAGAAGCATTTTGAAAATCTTTATGTTGATGCCACAACAAGTCCAAGTTTGTTTACCTGAAATGACCTTTGACCACGACTTTGTGACCTGAAATTCTACTCACATGATTGGGGATACTTGATATCCCTATAGTCTAAGTTTCACTGACTAACAACTTATACTTTCAAAATTATATCACAAATTCAAAAACTTAACCTTAGGTTAAGTTTTTGATGTTGACGCCGTCGAGGTCGCCGTCACCGGAAAAGCAGCGCCTACAAAAAAGTGTATGTCTCGCTTTTTGCTACGCAGGCGAGACAAAAATGCACTAGCAGATCAGTGCAAGGAATGCTAAAGAAAATCTTTGATGACGTGGAAATGTAAGTTCCTGTTCATTTGTGCTGAGACAATGTAATATAGTAATGAATTACTATTACATTGCAATCTCAAGAAAGCTATGTAGATATATTTCAGGTAAGTTTGCTTAAAAATTCCCTCCCTCTTCTACACTTAACGCAGTTACACAAAGGTATCATGTGGGAAATTGATAAAGCATCAAGAAGAAGTGGCTAAGACTGTAGCTCTGAGGTTGGGAAGTTGCAAGTGACGGTCACTAATTCCTTTCAGTTTTTTTTCTTCATGGGGGGGGGGGGGGGGGGGGGGGGGG
>BEXV01000860.1:105103-116640 GCA_003118195.1 Hemicentrotus pulcherrimus | reverse complement strand
GGTGAGATGGCTGGAATTCAGCAATAGGTTAAGAATTTACAGTAATTGTTCATCAAATCTTGTGTTCCTTCAGAATTAGAAAATGCAAAGATATTAATAGTAAATCTCTATTGTTAACCTCTTTTTTTTTTTTTTTACTAATCCAAAATATCGATGAGGCAATCAATAACATGAAATGAATGTTAATTGCCTATTCAAAAATGGCGTTTATTGGAAATTTCCCTCACCTACAACAAACACAGGTGAACAAAGGTATAATTTGAGAAATTGATGAAGTGTCAGGACAAAGTGGCACAGCTGACGATGCAGAAGTTTCAAGTGGCGGTCAATAATTCTTTTCATTTTTTCGTAATAGGGTATGGGGGAAGCAGGATTTCAGCAATAGTTTCTGGATTTACAGTAATTTTTCATCAAATCTTGTTTTTCTTCAGAATCAGAAAATGCAAAGATGATAGTCACTGTCACTTTAATATATTGATGAAGAAATTAATAACATCATGAAATGAATGTTAATTGCCAATTCGAAAATGGCATAACTTGGAAGTACACATTCTTGTGCAAAAATATGGCAAACTTCCAACCTATACTCAAAGTATGTATTTCTGACTGATAAGGTCTATTTCTTGGCATTTTCCTCTACCCTTCATTTAATCTCTCATTAGAAAACAACTTACATTTTTTCTTCTTTTTACCGCTTCTTTTCATTTTGTTCCATGTTGTGCCTTTGATTAACCTTATAAAACATTTGCCCTAATGATGTAACAAGCATTATTGAATTAACTTTATTCATGGCACAAATCATTTGTGATATTTAAACAGCTTCAAAGAGCAACTAATATGTCTATTTTCATTAGAACATCAAAATCCAATTGCAGTATCTGTCTGATATATTTTTTCTGGTCGACCTTTTTACGCCACTGTTTAAATAACAACTTGCATAAGTGTCGAGCATCGACCGACGGTGAAAGATGATATCATATTTGTAAAGAGATGTCTGGTGGTGAGAAGCACAGCTAATGACATCGGATTTCCCTGCTGTATTTCAACCTCCCAGAGAAAATAAGCAATCAATTCATTGTATTTGAGGCTGAATAGTGGATATATCTTACCTCTTTCCTTTCCCTTTTCTTTTCCATCCATCTCACTTACACCGTCGGAAAACCAACCATTAATCTTGTTAGACTTACAATAGCTGGGGAGAGTTTCACAAAGATCCTAAGTTGAACATATCTCTAAGTTGGACTTAAAAACTATGAAAAGCCATAAGCATCTATGAAAATATTTGTTTTAATTAATTTTAAAAAGTATAACATTTTGATTCAAATCTTTCATATTTTCTATCATCAAGGAGATTTCATGTTCTTAATGTGGAATTGATAAAAAGTCTAAAATACTTAAATTTTCAACTTTGAATATATTTTATTTTAAGGCTACAGATGGCTCTCCATAATTTTTAAGTCCAATTTAGAGTTAAGTTCGACTTTGGATCTTTGTGAAACATCCCCCCCCCCATTTTTTTTTGTACCCACTTCCACACTTTTTTCTCAAAATCTCTCTACCTTTGAGAAAAAATCGACTACCAGTTAATTGCATTTCAACCTAAATATATTCTGTTTCATAACACATTTAGCCCCCTCTATTTCCTGTCGGCATACAGCACCTCAAAGTGAATGCTAACCTCTGAGATTAACTGCAATTTTTGCTGTCACCAAGCCCCATTTCAAACGCACTCAGGGGATATTTTTGGTGGCCAAGTCCCTTCCGGTCTATTTCTTACAGCAGCTCTGTGTGTGCCGTTCTTGATTGTGTGTGTATTTTATTTTTGGACAGTGATTACAGTGATTTTTCACTATTTTCAAGTGATTTGAAGAGTGGATCATTACTAAAAATACAAAACTATTGTTAAACATAAAACATACTAAATATACAATATTTGGATGTGTAATGGGCAAAAGCACGTGCATAAAAAAACTCATCTGAAATACCAACAGACAGGACTATAGTGATATTGGCTCGTTTGATGACCAATGGACATAGTCAGGGCCTGACCTTTACTTTTTTTTTAGGGAGCCAGCCGGGCTCCTCAAGCACTTTTTCAGGGAGCCTGCATGGTTTCAGGGAGCCAATGGCCACCGGGCTCCCGATAAAGTCGAGCCCTGATACTATGTTTTTGTAGGGTATTCTAAAGTTAAGACCGCCATTTTCTTTAACTTTTGAGAAGGAATTTCCATTGTTACAATCTTGTCATCGTTAGGATTTGGACTTATCTTTCTCTTGTCTTTTTGCTGCCGCTGTCACTGTGGTATATATTTTTCTGCTTTTTCCATGCATTTACATTAAATTTACATTATAGAAATTAGATCCTGTATTCAAAGAATTGTTCAAACTTTATTAAAACTGTATATAAAGAGCATGCAAGGTAGAAAAAAAAAAGAGCAGCTTTCATAGGTAGAGCAGCAACGCATGACTTTCATATACATGTTTTGACGTGTTAATGTAACTCTCCCCTTCTGTCATATTTTTTGTAATGGATTACAATGAAGATAGCCCTTAGCAAAAGCGTGTATTTTGGGTGATATTACCATGGTCTAATGTATTGTAATCTTGGAGATAAAAGGTCAGTGTATAACAAATGATGGCTTTTGTGTAGTGGCTTAAAATAGGTGGACGTACTTCAACAAATTTTGTAGTGTTGGAAATGTCCTGCAGGCTCTTTTTCTCTCAAGGTATTAATTACACAAACAATACATTTTTTGGCTACCCTCCCCCCTCACCTGGCCCAAAACATAACAAAACAAAGCAAAAAAAAAAAAAAAAATCAGGAGCAATCACCTATGGAGTAATTCACATGCAGACTGAACATTTTAGTAAAATAAATCTGATAGATGACAGAATGTGTATACCACAGCTACTCATAAATAAAACAAGAATGGTTAAAGTTACACTGGTCATGAACTCCTAACTAAATATAATACTCGCTACCACATCTACAGTAGAGGGCAGCACCAGTCATGGGTATATTTGGCAAAGGCATTTGGTCGAGAACTGGAAAAGCCAATAAAATTATAGTTTCTGAGCCGATAAAATACAAGCAAAACAATATGATGGTGCTTACATATATCTTGAACGACACTGTTGGACATCCTCTATGGAAGAAGAAAGAAACCTTGTCTTATTGTATTCCCTAGTAACGCATCGAAACATGAGCTGACCTGCAGTTTGGGAGGATGGTCGCCAGCTACTGTTGAACATTGTATTTGCCCTAATATAAATTTAACACTTCTGCCCCTGAGGAACGCTGGGCCGGCTCGACCCAACGACCTTTGCATGACCAGTCAGGCATTTAAACCACTCGCCAACAATACCTCAACAAGACCATGCACTTGCGCTTTTGCACAATCGACCATCACCTCAAGAAAATGGTAATACTACAACAAGCACCATAATAATTTCATAAATTCACAGTACTCGATTTTCATTAGTACAGTGCATTTCCCCTACCTCTTATTGTGATTTCACCCACTAGCAACGGAGGGAATATTAACAGATGCATTAATGATGATCTAGGTTATACATAAAAGAGGAAAGAGCCGTCAGGAAAAGGAGTTTCCTGATTTGCAACGCATAATCTCCTTTAATACAAGCTTTCTCCGAGCAATTGTGAAGTTTTGGAGACATGACAAGTCGCCAGATTACCGGGCGACCGGGCAATGTCGGGAAGGCTTCAAGGAATGAAAGGTATGAAATGTGGAAATCGTTAAGAGTCTTAAAGTGGTTTTAAATCTCTTCTCTTGAATGCATGCACTGAGGAGGTATGTACTATGTAAAAGTGCACTGGCCAGCGCTAAACGTGGATGGCGATATTACTGGTAAGCTCGATGCATGCAAACCCTCCTAGAATTACATCGCAGAAACATTGTTTTAAAAACACACATAGCTTTCTATAAACATGTATCTGGTGAACTGAACTATATAAATGAATGAATAAATCAATTGATTTAATGAATGAACAACAAATAAATATAGGAATGAATATACAAAAACAAAGACAAATAAATTAACACATACATGCACATTAACTGAAAAGAGAATTAATAGAGAAATACTTAAGGGAAAAAATTGGTACAAGAGAAAATTGTAAGCTAAAAAAAAGGGGAGAATATGGACTTTCCCCCTTTTCTCCATATAATGCATTTTACAGCTAAATAATGCAGTCATGTACAACATTTTCACCGACAAAAGTAATGAAAGTTGACTCAAGCAGTATCAAAGCTTCTTCTTCCAATACGATTATCCTTGATTATGTGCTTTTGATCAAGCAAAAATCCTCACATTTAAAAACTCATTATGCTACCAATCTTTTCTGAAGTGCCTACCGGTATATAAGATGTGTTCTCTTCCAAAGAAAGTTAATTTCATTTGATCCCTAGCATCACATGTAAAGGCCAAACAAATCCACTACAGCGTAATCTCAGAGCTATATAATTATTGTACAGTCAAATTTTTGCTCCATTTGTGATCCATTATGATGATCTGTTCCTTCAAATGGTGATGGAGCGACATATTTCCAACTGCTTTGTATTCATTACAAATAATAATTTACCAATATGTTGTGCCAAACAACATTTTTATATCTTTCATCAACTTGTTGGTATAAAGATGCATATAGTTTTTTTTTTTAAATATAAATATAACAGCATCTTTAAAGCAAAGTAAAGATACACATAGTGTTGTTTGTCGGGACCCAGAAGGGTGTATATTGGAGTTTATTGGATAATTTCCTTCTGAGTTTCAGCAGACAACAGTACTTTGTTTTGGGGAAAGGGAAAGGGAAACTAAAGAGCAAGGCTCCTTTCGAAAATAGCTGGATCTTTCAGTTGCCTCTGGAATATAGATGACCTATTAACATTAATGCCAGAGGGCTTGCTTTATCCCGAGATTTTCATGAATAATTAAGTTTGATTTTCCTCTTTGTAAGTAACCCAGGCCGACTCTGAGATATCAGACTGTCTATAACCATCAAATCAGCAAATTGTCCAGACGACACCTTAAGGAATGCCGCTCCCATCTATCTGTCATTTCTCTGAAGGGAAATCTTTAAAGATAAAGTCGAGTCCTTGCCATGCAATTACATTGTGAAGGGAGCTGCCTGGAAGCAATGGACCATTTTTGTAATGAAACCAAATTCAATGCATAAATCTTTTTTTAAGTGCCATATCACAAATCATTTCATTCACCTGTTACAAATAATTGTATTTCGATAGTCCGAATGCGAATTGCATACATTAATTACTGCTAGGCAGGACAAACATTATGGCTTGCCCTTCCTCACAACACGTTATGTATGCAATTTGCATTCTGACTATTGAAATACAATTATTTGTAATAGGCCAATGAAATAATTTGCAACATTGCACTCGCCAAAGATTTACGCATTGAATGGTCTCAATGAAAAGAAATTAACGCTGTCTTGCTCGAGATTACATGCTTAGCACACAGACACAAAAGCCTGGTCCAAACTTTCAGCTTCTCATCGCATTTTGAACAATAGGGCAAGTGATTGCTTTTCAGGAAATATTTCTAGTATGATATTCTCCCCAAAATCTTTTCATCTTTTACCAAAACCTGACCCTTGCTTTAGGAAAGCATGGGGGGGTGGAAAGTGACATGGTTTTTCCCACATCTAACGGGTCCCCTCCAAGTAATTGTAAAGGAAACGCCTCCATACTTGTATCTCAGGGATTTTCTTTACAAAAAGTAATGGAAACATTCTCACATATAAAAGGGTTTTATAATGAAAAAAGCAGATGGATTTCATGTATTTGATGTATGTACTTTTATACATTGAATATAGTTGGATCTCTTCTTATCATCTTAAAAATAATTTAAACCAGAATTTTTCCATCATGAATCTTTTGTAACAAGTTTAGGATGGCCATTTTTACAGCAAGAAATTTTCCAAAGTTGTAAGAAAGTAAAGTGTCCTGAAAATTTGTATTTTATTATTTTGTATCATTATATTTTTCGCAAATCTGAACCACTTGCGAAATCCATGAACGTGTCATGAACACAAGAGTTTCTGAACATTTCTGATGCTGAAAAAAATGGGTTCACATCTACTGTAGAGTAAGACTTTTCAAAGATACTTCTACTAAATGTGAACAGGTGTTCATGTCTACTGAAACAGGTGAAGTTCAAATATAATGCTGACATTTGTGCAATAATGTGTTCACATTCACAGATGTCATAGAAACTGATGTTCATATCTCCCCAAGTTCCAATGACATATTCACTAAACGATGACAAATGCAATCATTTCATTAGATCTACAGATGTCATATGCATGTAGATGTAAATGAATGTGTTTATATCTACTGATGATGTGTGTATGTGTTCATATCTACTGATGAATGTATGTACATGTATGTGTTCATATGTGTGTGTGATGGTGAATGTATGTATGTACACTGTATAATATCTACTAATGATGAATATATATGTGTGTTCAAATCTACTGATGATGAATGTATGTATGTGCATATATATCTACTGATGATTAATGTATGTATGTGTTCATATCTACTGATGATTAATGTATGTATGTGTTCATATCTACTGATGATGAATGTATGTATGTGTTCATATCTACTGATGATGAATGTATGTATGTGTTCATATCTACTGATGATGAATGTATGTATGTGTTCATATCTACTGATGATGAATGTATGTATGTGTTCATATCTACTGATGATGAATGTATGTATGTGTTCATATCTACTGATGATGAATGTATGTATGTGTTCATATCTACTGATGATGAATGTATGTATGTGTTCATATCTACTGATGATGAATGTATGTATGTGTTCATATCTACTGATGATGAATGTATGTATGTGTTCATATCTACTGATGATGAATGTATATGTGTGTTCATATCTACTGATGATTAATGTATATGTGTGTTCATATCTACTGATGATTAATGTATGTATGTGTTCATATCTACTGATGATGAATGTATGTATGTGTTCATATCTACTGATGATGAATGTATGTGTGTGTTCATATCTACTGATGATGAATGTATGTACATGTATGTGTTAATGTATGTGTGTGTTCATATCTACTGATGATGAATGTATGTATGTGTTCATATCTACTGATGATGAATGTATGTATGTGTTCATATCTACAAAAGCATTCACACGTTCATGACGAATAATGCAAATTTTTACAAATTCTATTCAGTTCATCGACTCGTAGTGGTGCATGCAGGGATGAAGTTGGGACGTCATACCTCCAATGGTTTTTGAGATATTACGATGAGACTAAAACCTGAAATTTCATGAAATAGACCTCTACGACCTTTGACCTATGCAAACCTCGACCTCTTACACCAAGATCTAATCACCTTGTTACACTACAGTGGTGTATGGTTTTGATACATCATGATAATGACGCTACAAACCTAAACAAAAATAATGAAAATTGATCTCTTTGATCTATGACCTTTCATCAAGTGTGAGGTTCATACCTCAAGATTTCTCTGAGATATTGCAATAATGAGAAAGTGGGATGGATGGATGGGCGACCGACCCCCTAAAAAAAAAAAAAAATAATAATAATAATAATAATAAAAGAATGATATAAAAAATCAAAAGGTAAACAAACTATAACAATAAATAAAGAAGTTTTTTTTCTTCTACATTTTGAAAAAATATTAAAAAGTTTTGTAAATGCCCTTTGAATCACCTTTGGTCTGGTGAAGGCATAAAACATGAGCAAAACATTTGTACATTGAAATCTCACCTCTATAGCTGCAACCAGGACTTTGTTGGACACCATCTCCACAACCCTCTTAATGGCAGCTGCTGGCCACTGGGTGCCTGCCTGCAGGGGTGTGTTTGGTGGCAGGTTGGCAGGGGTTTGGATACCGGTTAGACGGCACAGGCGGCACTGCAAAGGCAGCTCGAGGAACTGCACAGGGAGCTGCCGAATGCTGAAATGAGATGATAAGGACAGGTAAAGCTCGGTAAGGAACTGTTAATTATTCATGCTAAGAGATGATAGGTAGAGCTTGAAGATGGGTATTAGGACAGGTTAGGAGGGTCGGATATTAGTGAGACAACACAAATTGTACTTAAATGTAAAGTTTAGTTCTGGTTAAGAAACCCTGTCGAAGTGATTTAGAAAAGGTCGAGCTTGTAAGCAATAAGTGTTCATGTATACTGTGAAGCTTTAGAATCATCAAAAAGTCACATGAACTGTACATAGCAATGTGTCAAATTTTGGGCTCCGCAGTTCTAATTTGTGGGCTGTGAGCACTGGGCACCTGCGAAGGGGCAGTGACTACCCTTAGTCCCCTCAACCAAAAATCTAATCTTTTTTTCTCAGATCTTGAAATACCCTCAAAAGATAAAAACAGAGATTTGAAATAAAACTCTTATTCTGCACTTCATGAACCTGAACTAATGAGAATCTTACAACAAAACATCCAAAAAAATATATAAGAAAGTTCATTTAGCTCAAGAAAAGCTCAAGTGCACACTGTCCTCTCCGTTGGGGAATGTTTCAGCCAGTCACTCTTCTTACTGGTGCACACATGCTAATCCAGTCACATTGACATTGATAAGTAGAAGAAGAATATAAAAATGTAGAAGACAAAAAAAAAAAGGCAAAAAAGAAGACAAAGAAGAAGAGGGGGAGGAAGATGAAGAAGAAGAAAGAAAAAAAAGACTTTTAATTATGACTATAGAGAAAAAGACACACGAAAAGGGGGAGGGGGGATGAAAGAACAATCGCTCTGACTTGATGTATCTTGGGTCATCTTTCATGATATAACCCACTCAACTCACTGACAATTCCTAGCAAACATCTCCATTGACACAGGCTGTCGGGACCGCATCCTCCCATCCTCCAGCTTCCAAACTTCCAGGGTGGAAAATATTCAATTGATGAGAAATAATGCATCTCTGGGTAAACACTGGGCATGAGGTCAATTAAGAAGATGCTTAATCTTCATGTCCTTATGGGCAGTAAACAAGATGGAGGATGAGGATGCAGAGTGCTGAATGGGATGAGGGGGAGGAAGTGGGAACATGATGAATGTGGTCCGGTGAGTTAAAAGCTGGTATAGAGATGGAGAAAAACGAACTACACTTTAATTTGCATATATTCAAATGAGATGGGTGAGGGGTAAGTAGGATGAAATAGAGACTGAGAGGAACACAAAGAGATAAATGATAGGTACAATTGGGATGAGAGAATATAATAAATACAGTACCGTCACAACGATAACAAGTAAAATGGAGAAGAAAAAAACAAATACTGTCATTTACATGTACATGTAAATGTATTCCTGTTGAGTGGGGGGAAAAGTAAAGCACATTGCGAAAGAAGAATGAGAAAATGATTGGATAGAGATGGAAAAGAAACAGGATCTTTGTTTACAACTTTACATATCCATGGACAATGGGTAGGAGAGCATGATAGAGTATGATGGAAAAAAGAGAAGAGGAGAGAGGAAGAGAGAGAGAAAGGATGAGAGACAGAGGATGAGAGACAGAGGAAGAGAGAGAGAGAAAGAGGAAGAGAGAGAAAGAAAGAGGATGAAAGAGAGAAAGAAAAAATGAGGAAGGGGGAATTGATGCATAAAAAGATACACAGTGAGAAAAGAGGAAGAAGGCGGGTTGAAAAAAGAGAGAAAAGAGAAAGACAAAGAGAGAGAGAGAGAGAGAAAGAGTAAAGAAAGAAAGACAGGTAGAAAAAGAGGACACAAAGATTAAGTGAGAGAGTAAAAAAGAAACAAATGTGAGAGAAATAGACCAAGAGATTCATATCAATTGATACACTTTGCAAAAGTGGGTTACAAACAAAATTTAAAGTTTTGCAGCCCCCAAGCATTGGATTTTATTCTCGTCACTCAACACAGATACAGTCAGAGAAACAGAGCTACAGCTACACCAAACACTTGAAACAAAAGCCATAACAAAAACATACAGCTGCATGTGGAATGATCGACTAAAAGTCACTCATCGAACAAACACAGCTAATTGTTTACATCAACAGCATGGGGTAAAAGATTCCTATGCAAACAAATCCTCCTCAAAACACTATGCATCTTCATTCGGATCTGACACCATCTATCACTTCCGTACCGCAGACCGATGTGTTCAGGCCAAGGATATCGATGGACGGTTCAACAACGTTTGTCAGAGGGTAACAAGGATTATCTATCACGCTGAAAGGATAAATGAGAGGGGGGGGGGCAGATCCCTGGAAAAACCTTAGAGCTCTTCCAATAAGCGATTCTTAATAAACCAGTCACGAGCTGTCCTCTTGGTTTAGCCGATGATGGAAAGTGAAGGCTTCCTTCTAAAGTACACCTTGCTTTTCTCTAATCCGATGATATTGTCTTCAACACAACACCTCCTTCTTAAAGAACAACGTGATGTGGTATAGTGGTTCATTCAGTTGACTCTTAATCCATGGGTTGAGGGTTTGAATCCCAGCTGCACCACTAAAGCCCAATGGAGAGACATCTATCCATATCATGCCACTCTCCACCCAGGGGTACATGGGTACCTGGGCCCCATTGCATAAAACTTACCATTGATTGTAACTATGCCATCGATATCAATTACCATGGCAACATCAATCAACAGCCAATCAAATCAAAGTTTCTATGAAAATTAATTATTAATGCCCAAGCTACCATTAATGGTATTTTTTATGCAACAGGGCCCTGGTAATCCTGGGGCACTCAGGAAAAAACAGTTTTAATGCTGATGAGGCTTCTCAGGATAAACAAAAGTATTACTATCATTATTAGTGGCGGTAGAAGTAGCAGTAATAGCACAAGGGCAATAACCCTGAGTAATTTTTTGGGGGGATTTTTTTTGTCACCCCCCCCCCTTTTTTTGTGTAATATTGTTTTTAATCACCTTCTCAAACAACAATATAATACTGTATTATACTTAATTACTGTTTTGGTGGCAGCACCAATAAGGCCTTTGGCTTTCCTAGCTGTCTCCACATTCATATATATTTTTGTTTTTGTATTGTATTGTAAATGTCTCTCTTTAACTTGTACGCCATGTTTTGTATTTTATATGTTTGTTATGATGTTTTTATGATGAATGAAATAAAGTTCAATTCAATTCAATGAATTTTAATAAGGTAACCCCCTTCTGTCTCTCAACAGATGATAATGTCTGTTCAGAGCCAGAAAGACTTTAAATTTGTATTAAAGGGATCGTTTAACAATGTTAAATCTGAGATACCCGACCCTACGTGTTATCAGAGTCTGTGATATGGTGAAATATTGAAGCCCTAAAAAAATTGCGCTTCAAAATGATCAAGAAGTGCCTCAAAAAAGTAAAAATATTTGAGTGACCGGTTTTACCATACTCGTTTTCCCCAATAGACTGTAGTGTTGTCAAAACCGTCAGGCGAACGTTTTTCAAAATTTGTAATTCCAATCATAAATATCTTGATAATCAGACAGGCGATCGGCTTGTAAAATGCATGGG
>BEXV01000860.1:77544-92122 GCA_003118195.1 Hemicentrotus pulcherrimus | reverse complement strand
CCCATATACATCTTTCTGTGTACAGTGTTTGTAACTTTACCAAATTTCTTATCATTTTGATGATTCCAGAACCTTGCAATACACACAAATTCTTATATGCTAGATGATCCACCTTTTCTGGTCGATTCCACACCGTTCTTTCACAATGCAATCGCATGACCAGAACTCAACTTCATCTTTAACCTTTAAGCAATCTCCTCCATCCCCTTCTCCCTTTTTATTTTTACTCCCAGAGGTCTCTTGTTAAATTTTGACCAGTAATTGAGGAAAGACATAAAGGCCATTTCAAGAGATCTGGGGATAAACCATGACATGGTGTAGCTTGGTTTATTGGTAGAAAATAAATGATGGTAACAACGAACTGAGTTGCATACTTTTCAAATCAAATGCAATAATAAATTAATAATATTCTGATCTCGTATAGCACATAGTAGATGTATCTCATGTGCTGCTACAGATGTTTCAGAATTATGCACTCTAATAAAACAACCTATGTTAAGGCTGTGTAGTTTCCCATAAAAACAAATAACAAGGCAATGATATGATTAATGATACATGGAGGATTTTTCACAATGTAACTTGCGGTATTAAAGCCTATTGCAGTTAAAGCCACAGTAATCTGATAATGTACCGCAGAAGCCTTCTTTTCCCTAAAGAGGTTTACCAACGAATTAATTAATGAAAAGAGCCAACGAATATTCTTTCCTTGATGTTTCTAGTAGCTGTCATCCCTCTGATGCACCGCCATTCATCATTTTATGAATTACTAATTAATAACATTTTTTACTTTGATCAGCATTACAGCAACATATATACAATGCATAACACATAATATACATACATGACTGTGCGAGTGCATTTAAACACTTCAGATAATTCATGTTTTGTGAATTGAATTGATTTCAAAAGCGGCTAAATTATTGAGGAATCACACTTTAGACTTTGATCTCTACATGTAGACTGTACATTGCAATCTATAAAAACCTAGACATTGAAGAAAAGGAAGGAAGGGAGGAAGAAAAAAAGACAGAAAGAAAGAAAGAAAGACAGACAGACAGACAGACAGAAAGAAAGACAGGAAGAAAGACAGAAAGAAAGAGCCTTACGTTTCTACTTACTTTTTCTACTTTAAAAAATCCCTAAATATTTTGTGTATCTTGATACCATATGAATCAAAGTCAACTGTAATTCATGAAATTTAAAAAGTACTTATAATCACTGCCCCCAGCCCCCCTCCTTACATTTCTAAATATCTCTTCTTTCCATTCTGATATAGCTGGGGAGTGTTTCACAAACACTAAGATCGACTTTTCAGTTGGACTAAACTATGGCAAGCCATTCATGCCATTGGTTGCTCTAACCATAAAGATCTTTAGATAATATTTTTTCCTTCAAATAACTAACTTATCAAAATATGTTAATTCTGTAGATTTGTGACAATGATTTGTATGTCCCTTGAGAGATCAATGCCAGTAAATGGTGAGAAAAACAGTGGCATGAAAGGCCTGCCATAGTTAAGTACAACTACAACTAATTAAAGTTGATCTTCAGGCATGAAAAGTGTTGTTCATAAAAAACACTGAAAAACTTTCGCGAACCAAATCGAGAGAGCGATCGACCGAGCGGTGGAGGGTGTGGGAGGGGGTATCCCCCCTTCCATGGTAGGGAAATTTTTCAAATTTGGGGTTCAGAATTGTACAATCTAGTGCATTTTGTTGTGAGATATTTAACCTAATATTCAATGAAAATCTGGATTAAGATGATTCTATATAACATACATGTATGTCATACCCCAAAACAGGCTCTGAATACACATTTTTATCAATACCATCAAATGTGTTTGATGTGTATTATGTGCAGATCACTTTCATGAGAAAAAAAAAAAAAATAAAATAAATAAATAAATAAAATCTACGATCGGAGGAAAAAGCGGAAATCCGCGTATACGCGGAAAATTGTCATGCCTGGATCTTAGTGTTTGTGAAACACTCCCCTGGTAACTTGGTCAGCTCTTGGAAGCATGCGCCAGGCACATGATTGCTACATGTGCAGCGATGTGTCATTGAGACAAACGCTGTTCGTCAAGGGCCTCAGGGTCGCATTGACCAGACCCAGTATTAAAACCAAGGGTATTTAGTGACGTTCTTCCGAGGGCACTCCGTTAAAAAATTGGAAAACACTTTGAGCTTTGTAATGCTCCCGAGACACAAAAGAGTATCATAGAAGTTCATGAACTACTTTAAATGGTAAATACAGGTCTGTAAACCTTTGGTCATGGTGATGTTTTGTGTAAGGATAGCTTTAACCCGTTGATTACTGAATTCTCTGTTTCCCATTGGCTTTAGTACTGGAACCACCCGGTAACCGTTGGCAAGGGGATAGGCATATTATACATAATGAAAGTCAGGCTACAAAGTTAATGGATAACAAAAAAAGGTGACGATAATGGTTGGAAATTCCTTCAAATATCGTCTTCTAATTATGATGTTATCTTTAATAAAAGCAAAATATATACTGCAGTACAAATAAACTGATTGCTATTTGCATCAATATTAGATCCTTTTAAGTAGAAATTTGGGAAGCTTTCTTTACAATTTTAAAGAAATTGATATAAAACAATTCAAGTACACTAACTTGCAAGATCAAGCCTAAGTGCTTCATAGTACTGTACATGCACCTTCAAACCAATGCTCCACAACAAGTACTCTTTAAAATCAGAGTTAGGGTTGCAAATGGGTTTCAGTTTAGGTTTAGTCAGAGTGTTAGGTCTGGGGTTGATGTTAAGATTTTGTTAAGCAACAGAAGCAAGTGTCTTTAAATCATAGTCAAGCCCGAGTTATCAATGGCTTAGTATTCCTGGGGGTGTTTCACAAAGATTCTAAGTCGAACTTAACTCTAAGTTGAACTTAAAAGTTATGGAGAGCCATTTGTAGCACTAAAATAAAATATATTCAAAAGCGAAAAATCAAGTATTTTAGATTTTCCATAAATTCCACATCAAGAATATGAAATCTCCCATGATTATAGAAAATACGAATGATTTGAATCAACATTTTATGCCTTTTAAAACAACTTTTACACAATATTTTCAAGAATGCTAATGGCTTTCCATAACTTTTAAGTCCAACTTAGAGTTAAGTTCGACTTAGGATCTTTGTGAAACATCCCCCAGAGGTGAAAGGTATCCTTCAATATTCAATTTAAAAGTCCTTTTTATGACATCATGTTTGGGGATGACATAATGGCAGGACATTTTGTTTTACATGTACAGTTAATAACTAGATAATTCATACCCCTTGTTAATTTGATGCTTTTTGTGTTTTTTTTGTAACTCAAGAATGACCTTTGATGGAATAGTATTAGATGTAGCTTTAAAGATAAAGTTGAGTTCTGGTAATGGAATTGCATTGTGAAAGAAACAGTGTGGAATCTATCAGAAAAGGTTGATCATCTAGTTCATAAGTATTCGTGCGTATTGCAAGGGTCTGGAATCATCAAAATTATAAGAAATTTGGCCAAATCTTGGCAAAGTTACAAACACTGTACACAGAATGATGTACATGGGACTACACGAGCACATGGCGAAAAAATCCCCCCCCCGATTTTTACATATTTTATGTCATATTTAGAATATGAAGGCATTTTAAGAGCCTTGCTTTTCAAGGAACATGTTGTTCTTCCACCCTTGCATAATAACAATGATAACACTCACAAATGATTGTTTTACCTCTTCCCAGAACTCAACCTCCTCTTTAACATGTCACATTTCCAAGAAACATGAATTGGGAAATATCCATTTTTCACATACTTAAAAAATTGGTAAGGGTATGATTAATTCAGTAGTTAACTGTACATGCATTTCATTTTTTAGAAAGGTAGAAAAATGTATTTTTCCTGCCAGCACACCTCTAAAACCACTAATCTGTGCCTCCAGCTATTCCTTTCTGCGGATGAAACCGATTGACACCAGCAAAGGTTGGACGACATGCAGACGCAGACGCGCTTCTTTAAGCGTGCATGCATGCATGTCTCACGTGATGGCGACGTGCAACGGAAAAACAGGAGTTCGTAAATGATAGATTGTCTACAGAGAGGGCAGTGAAAAACAAGGGCGTGCAACAGTACAACTTTGCTTTGATAAGATTTAGGTGAAATCAAATACAAAATGCTCAAGAACTGTTCACCACTCTCACAGTATCATGTGTTTGCTGTGGGGGTTTTTAATTGAATAATTAATGATTCTGCGGCTATCTTAGGGCTGTGAAGTGTTTATGTTGTGGCTTATCAAATGCCTTAAATTTTGTCAAGGAAAATACAGACTGATGGTCATGGTATAAGTCACAAAAATCAAGGCAAAAAACTTTTCATTACCTAAGTTTCAACAAATCACTACTTCTATACAAGAAAAAAATTAAACTTGGAATTTTGTTAAATGCCCTTTTTTTTTTTTAGGGGAAATGATTTTCAGGTCCGCATTAAATCATAAAGGCATAACATTTTTCCAGGAATACATTTGTGAAACCAATCCTTACCCGGTTGTGGGTTGAGTAGGAAAGGAAGGTTAGGGGCCATACTGGCTAGCTGGGCGACGAGGGCCTCTGAACTGGCAGCTTGTCGGGCAGCGAGTGCGATGGTCGGGTCGGGATCGTCCTGGGTCGTCTGGGTGTACTGGATGTACAGCTGGAGCGAGGATGATAAAATATACAATTCAAATGTAGAGACATCGTGATTCAAATCGATAATGAATGTCTAGTTCTCGGTATGTGTAGGGCATAAGAAAATAATAATGATGTCTTTATAGCTTTTCCATCAGGAATTTTAAGTTCATTAACTGTAAAACATAATCTATTAGAATCTTGACATTTTTTATGCTGTTAAGCCTTATTTACAATTCTAGAGATAGATCAGCAATATAGTTTATCATTACCAATTCATTGGATGAGTTTTAAGACAAAAAGAGAAAAACTGTCTGGATTTTGATCCAAGTGGGAACAAAAAAACAAATACAATTGCCTTGGATATTAAAAGAAAATGAAAACCTAACAAATAACCAATAGCCTTGTAAAAAATTGTGTGCCAGTTAAAAATATCCTGAAATTACTCCTATTTGAATATATTGAGATAATATAAATCCCTCCCAAGTCTTGAGTTTCCTTGCGAGCCATTCTCCCATGGGAGCTGCCATTTTTATTAGAATTGTGACGTCCCAGTAGTACACATCCACTGACCTGCATAAGATGGATAGTGTGTTGTACATGTATATGACTGGTTATTGTACATTTACCTAGAGCCATCGATGCAAACAGCAGCCATCTTGTTACTCCCAAACAGGTGATTTCTCTGAGTAGTTTTATAGTTCGATGTAATTTTTTTGTCAGTCTTTTGAATAATTGGCAAAGATTTGTCTGACGTGATGCACAACTGTTTGAAACAGCTGAACCAAAAAGCTTGTAAACTTATGAAAGAATATCCATTCATTTGAATACATTACAAAAAAGGTACATGTGTATTAGGAAACCATGTCACATACATGTATGTTGTGTTTGAGTGTCCGACATTGTGTCTAAAAGTACAGGTCAGTGGGGATCTCACAAGGTGTAATACTCAGGCATTACTATTTTAATCAAAATGGCAATTTCCATGGGAGAATAGCTAGCAAAAGAACTGCAAACATTGGAGAGATTGTTTTCCTTGCTAAGTATTCAAATAGGATCAATTTCAAGAAATTTTGAACTGGTTCACAGTTTCTAATCAGGCTTAAAGTTTGTTGGGTTTCATGTTCCTTTAAAAACAAAAGCAATGGCATGTGTCGAAGCACTGATCAATGTTAAGGGCTATGGTTGCAATTCATGTACTTCAGGTATAGTGAACATTTATAATTCTCACAAGGCAAGTCACCACTTCATTTTTAGTTGTTGCCAAATTGAAAATCTATAAGCTTTAGCTTTATGACCATTACTAATCAATTCACCAGAGTACATTCTGCAGTTTCCTGATCTAAGCCCAAGCTTAGTTAAAATTGTAAAAAAAAAAAATTTTTAATAAAAAAAATGCAACAATCTATGTTCTCAACTTCAATCAGAGACGAAAGACAGGTAAAGGCAAGACATTAATCCATGTCTGCCACTCTCCACCCAGGTGTACCCAGGTATACAATATATTAAATCACTACATGTATATGTTTGGAATCTCACCTACATGTACATGTATGACAGAGGTAATAATTTTGGATGCAAGGAGTATTATGGTTATGATGGACAGAAGCACTACACAAGAAGCCTCCGTCATCATCATTTAAAATGACCTACCAAGTCTGGTTCATCCAGATGGCTGATTGTGACCCAGAAGTAAACCCCGACATCAGGGAGCATGATGGGATGGAACGTGTGACCCGGTATCGCCATCACCTCTTCCGTCTCACCCGCTTCGGCTACACCCTGCAGAACGTTAACAACGGCGTGAGGGATTTCAGAGTTGTAGTGCGTGACATCTTCTCCATCCTGATATAGAGAAAAGGAAAAAAGAGAGAACAAGTTAACCAATATGCCGCCATTAGATTCCACCCTGCCATCGACCCTTTGTCTACTCATTGCTCTCATTACATGATCCAACTGCTTTCTGTATGCAGTGGGTCATTGTTGGTTTCCATAAAAGCGGAAAATTAAAAAAAACAGATCAGTCAAGATAATATATTCAAACTTGTTGCGGTAATCAATTGAACACCCATTGGTATTTTCACGATGCACCTTGCCAGCTTTCTTCTCATTTGCTTTATTTTGAAGTTTACGTAAAACATCAATTTTCTTTATAGTTGCTGATGAAGGATTACATCTATATCATTTGTTTGGATCCAGAAGGGCCCTAACTCTGTGTTGAAGTACATGTATATGAGTTAACACCCTTCTGGCAGCAAACAGAATTATCTACATGTATTAAATGAACAAAATATTTCCAATATCTGTATTAAGGATCTATGCATAATTTCTTTTTTTTTAATGGAAATTTATGATTTTTTTTTGGTTGTAAAAACTACAATTGGGAAAGAATACATGAAGAAAGAACAAGATGACCTACATAAATGCTGTAACTAAAGCACAGAACTGATGAACCACAAATTAGATCTCATGAGAAAAATTTTGAATCTTACTACTGTTGTTCACCTACTTTTATACAATTATTGTAACATGATATAATGATATTAAACTTTAAAATTCATGATCTCTTTGGAATTTTGAGAAAACAAATCAATTTTTCCTTTAAACAGAAAAAGATAATCAGGACACTAGAGATTTCTATTTCCAATTGTCAATTTCATGAGCCACGTTTCGTTCACATTGCCTTTCACTTCAGTATACCCTGTATAAGTTTTATACTAACATCACATGATGATACTGATTTATAAAATTTGTGAGCCCAATTGAATTATTAATAAAGAAAATCTTTATCCAAAAATAAAATCATCAAGAAGGTAAAGAGCAAAAGAATTGATAAGACAATCAGCTTCCACTATTAAGTTTACAAACAATATTATTACAAATAAAATGTGCCCCTTCTTACAGTTCATCTCATTCAAATTGTGATGACAAACCATTAAACTCACAAACACATGTTTGATACACTATTGTACATCCCATACAAGTCATATCCATGTAACATAATATGTCATGTTGGCACATTTAAAAAGGGGACACACAAGGCTTTTAAAATTGCAGAATGTTTGCAGAATTCAATCCACTTTAATATGGAGCTAGTTCAAAATTGTAAAGCATTTGCACAATATTAGAGCATGACGGAAAAAAGGATAAGAAAACATAAAAGTTTGAATGCATCTAGAGGAACTTGTTTAACTTTTTATGATGCTATAAATATGTATGTACTTTGAAACTTTCAGGAATCTTTCTGGCTACTCAGCAAGAAACATCTCAAACTAACAAAAAATAATTTGCGCAACGTTATGATACTCTTTTGAAACTTTGTGGACTCTTCCTCCCTAATCAAGAGGAAAACATCTGTAGTTGCTACAGAAATAGATCACTGCTTCATACAGCCCTCAGGGAATACCAATGATACTCCATCTTCATCTACCTTATTGACTGGTGGATGACACTGTATTAGGCAGACTAATTAAACAAACTTCCGACATTTAAACTTCCCCAGAATTATAGAAAGTTGAATAGTTTAGTTTAGTTTAGTTTTTAATGGTGGCTATTTTACCGGACTGCTTAAAAAAAGCATAAATGCTTGTAACTAAGCAACCAGAGGACCAACGGCTTTAGGTCCACTCCAAGGGACAGAAATAGTAAAAATAATGTCTTCTTTGCAATAATCTGAATATGGAATCTTCATGTACATGTAGGTAACATTCTACACACTTATTCCTCATAATTTCTGACAGGAATATTTACAATAATGTTCTGTTTGCAATAATCTTGAAGATCTTGGCTTTCGCAAACTTTTATGCAGCTGTGACACAATCTGGAGATACGATGTAGAATCTAGGTAAAATTTGATTGCATTGTTTTATCTCTCTAGAAACAATGTGGTTTTATATCATTACATTGTCTAGGGAAGTGCAGCTGCAAAAATAAACTTTCCTCTGCCCCTCATATGTCTCAAGTTTCGATGGCCTCCGGTAACGAATGGCCCTCGCTTGATGAGGTTATAAAGAGAGGTCTGGGATGTTGTTAATTCCTTCAGGTGGTTTCCAATCATGGGCTGGGGCTTGATAATAGAACAACAGCCCACAAGAGTAATTAATCGCACAATGGCATTTTAAAGATAAGCTGAGTTCTGGTAAAAATAGAAAATGAATTCTCACAGAATCCAATGAAACTTACACTGAATGTTCAAGATTACAAATAAATGGCATGTGCCAAACAATTTTGGTAGAAAATGTAAACTGGCTGAGTAACGAGCATAGAAAGATAAGGAGATCTGGGTAGGTAGGCCAGGCACCATGTGCTTATTAAACACAGGTCACTATGTGCAGATGGGAGTTGTGGTTTTTATCAAAGATGATGCCAAGTAAGTTTTTGTGCATTTGTTTTCATTTCATTGGTTCAAAACACCAATCTACTGAAGGTTAAACAATCCAGAATAAATCATAGCAAATTTTTTCACAAAATACGATTCCAATAACAGAACTTAAGGTTATCTTTAAAATGATGCATCAAGTATCAAAGACTTTCAACCATGAAGATTGCTTTTCTTTGTAATCAGACAAGTTTGGGGTGGCCCGAAGATGATACATCAAGCAAAGCGATATTGTTGACTTTCAACCCTTGTGAAGATTGGTTTTCTTTGTAATCACACAAATTTGCGGTGAACCCTTTTTTGATACCCTCATGGCAATTTTTAAAGAGGCCCTTTAATCAGTAAATTCTTGGAAGGGAGAAAAAGTACATTAAAGGGTGTGTACCTAATTGGGGATAAACAATAATAGTGCAAGAATAGTATACCCATAATCCGGAACATCATATTTCAGCATACAAATTGGAGAAAATTAAACATTAGGGCTATGGGTGACATATCATTGAATTACACTCACCTGCTCGCAGATGTAATGTCATGTTAACAAAAGGTTTCATACAGCATTAACTAAAATGTTAGATCAGTACTGGTATTCAAAACGGCCAAATAGTGACCACTTTTTTATAATGTCAGAAAAGAGTGGTTACTCCTCAGCCCTTTAAAAGGGGGGAACTCTCCCTAATATCAAGTTAGTTTTAAAAGAAGCAGAAAATGAGAAAAACAGGTCAGTGAAAGTTAGAGCAAATACTGATTGAAAATAAGAAAGTCATGAATTTTTTCTAAGGTGCAATCAATCAAACACAAATTGGCAACTCTGTGACGTACAGAGTATCTTGCGAGCTCACCTCTCAATCGCCCTGTACTTATAACTTTAAAAATCTATATTTTCCCTTAAGTAACTGTTTAATCATACATTCACTCTAAATATAATGATTGCACATGTTTTGATACAACCCCTGTATTATACAGCACACAGCAGATTGGACAGGAGCTCGCATGATACGCCACAATGTTGACAATTTGTGGTTTCCTAATCAAAGAAATCAATATTCAAAACTTTCCTACATGTATTTCTAATAATCGGATTTTGCTCAAACTTTCGCTAATTTGTTTCTCTTATTTTCCTGCCTTATTCAAAACCACCTTAAATGGTGGACTTTTGCTTTAAACGGTGATTTAATATCTTATTTATTCAGTGATACTTTATCTTGAACACAAACATTTCTCAATCTCTGCAGTTAAAAGCTTCTGCCTAAACCATTTACATGTACTTATTACCCACATTTAGATGCAGTTCATTGAGAATTGAAAATAAGGAAATAAGCTCCCGAGCTTCCATGGGTTATCCTGCTCAAGCTGATTTAATTTTGATCTGTTCTTCTTGTAAATTGTTGTATCTTGGAAGCTTGGCGAATAAAAAACAATTTTATACAAATTACCTTTGCTCTCTTTACAGATTGATACCCAGACAACACAAAAGATGTAGGAAGAAGAAAATGAAAATAAAAAAATTTGGTCTTGGTCATTGGTTTCTTCAAGCATCTTCCATTCGTTTCGACTTACTTCACTAATGGCCCGACTGAACGCCGGTGTGGACGTCCCGTCTGTGATGGTGCTTGCGTCATCCAGTCCCCCTTCATCCAAGTCCTCACAGTCCGCGAGCAGCTCCACGAGCCCATTACTCAGCATCAGTCTCACGACACTCTCGCCGGTAGGTAGGGTCAACTCAACCGTTAACGGCTCATCTTGCAAGCAAATAGCCTGCAGGGGGGAAAACAAAATTTCGTCAAATTTGCAAAAATCATGTATCCATGGTTGGGATTGAATGGGGCAGCACGTCCCATGAGGGAATAGTCAAAAGCGATCTCTAAACGCTCATCCATTGTATGAATCCCCCACAGGTGGATAACAAATTTGATGAAATTCTGTAACTCATACAGAAAGTCCTTCCCAAAATGTGCCTGCAGCTGTAAAAAAAAACTAAATTTGATAAAGCTCTTTGAATAATGTATCCTTGATAGACAACACAATGGACAACGCTCCCTCTGTGGGAATAGCTGAAATATTGACCGATAATGGCTCTTCTCTTTCACCGATTGCCTGAAGAAAGGACAATTTCATTATAAGCACAGCTCTATACATGTACATGTACATCCATTCAAACATTTCTGATATTTTAGTGAACCATTCTGCAAAGACTATTTTTCTTTGCCTGTTTTTTTTTCATTAGAGAAGCCTTTCTTCCTATTTAGGTACATTCCTGTGGCAGTTTACTGTCCATGAATCTCCCCACAGAAATATATTTTCAAAAATGTATATCATTTCTTCAAAAAAGATATGATATACAGTCATAAATGGCCTAGTAAACTTGAGTCAAACACAAGAGCCTTTTTTTTTTAAAGCCTGCCAATAATACAATCATGTGTAGATGACCCACTGATGTTAATTTTGCCTTGAGCATTTCTTTTTAAAAGTTGCAATTAATGTCCAACTTTCAATAGCAATTAGTATAATAACATGTTTTTAAAACATTGATCGAGTTCATACATGTATGTAAGTTATTAACCTACATGTATTATAGGACCCTGTTTTGTTGTTTGTTTGTTTTGAGGCACTTTACCCAGGATGTGTGAACATGGCTTTAGACATGAAGGGAAACATTAAGCTTTTTGTACAAAAATAAAAAGGAATTTCTGTTAGGTAACATATTCAACATGTGTAAAAACAAGGCTTAAGTTTTTTTTGAAGGTTTGGGAAACTGTTCGTAGGTTACAAACCATTTTGTAAATAAACTATATTTCTTAATTGACAGAAAGTTTTCTTCAAGTACATCACTGTCCTATTTTATTTTCTTGTGCAAAAAACTATGGACTGATCTATTTCCCATGTTAAGCAACCAATAAAGATGTAAATTCTAAAGGTAAAACCCCTCCATCCAGCTGATTTTGTTCCATTGAACATTGATGCTTTTAGATAGTTAACCCAACATGTATGGACAAAACTTTGTGTTTTTTTTTATCAAGGAGGAAAGGACCTTTTAAAAAAGGTCCTTTAGTAAAAAAAACCTACACTGTATGATTAATAATTCAGAGAAAAACATCTTGAAGGATGGTTAATCCTAGGGGTATGACAGAGATGATAACAGCTATGTGACTCTCAGCAGTCAAGATTCCATTTCAATTCTGTCTTGTGTGACAGAAACCGACACAAATGAACTGAAAGTTATCTATCTATGGACCCACCCTATGGAACAACCTCCCCCTCAATATTTGTAACGCCCCGATGGTCGACTCGTTCAAATCACTTCTGAAGACATTTATGTTTACCCAATAGTCTGTAATTATATATATGCCAGTTTATGTCAAATAATGTTATTTCCTAATACAATAAAAGATCATAATTATCTAACTATTACTATTGTGTTCATAAGTTTATATAATTTATATTATATCTTATTTTGTCATCATCGTATATGATATGTATTTCTGTTAATTCATGTATAGTTAAATCTTTAGATTAATCATGTAATGTCTTGTTTAATTGATTGCTGTAAAGCGCATAGAGAATTTATTATTATGCGCTATATAAAAATTACTTTATTATCATTAGTATTATTTTCCATTTTAGAGCCTTACAGCATGAAAATTCTAGGGAAAAACCTCCTTCTATCAAGATAATTTTGTTCCACTGAGAATTAAAAAAAACTATATCTAAATGTTGCAACAATAACTTTGTCTTTTCACTTCAAACTTTGGCTTCTTTGTAACTCTTTCCTGAACGGCCAGGGGGAATTGTTTCTCTTAAAAGCCGATAAAAAGCTTGAACATATAATCACCAAAGGCAAAAAAAGAACTATTGCCCCCCTAAACGTACCGAGTTACATAAATGTCAAATATACTGATCACTCTTAAAAATACGGCTTAGTGTACAGCTCCAACTGTGCATCAACCTCATAAATGAATTACTTTAATAACAATTTGAAGGGTTACCATTTGAAAATAAAAAGATAACATTAAACCTCCCTTGCTTGGAAACCAAGTCAGACTTTAACAATGACGAGATTGATCACACACAAAATGGATTCATCGATGGGGTTCATTTCCTGCTTCATAAATAATAAAGTTGAGATTGAAGAGGCAATTTTACCACCTGAAAAACATCTTTATTCATCTTGGAAACAAAAATCATATCCACAGTAAACAAAGGGGGGATTGATGTCATATTACATTATTACACATATACCTAATACATATGTACATCCATAATTTTTTTGCCATCATCAAATTTTGTAAGATAATTTATGAAGCATTGAACCTGATTATTAAGAGGGATCGGGTCTGACAGCGACAAATGTAGCTGCATAACCTTGTCTGTCAACAGCTGAAGCCTTCTTAGTTGTAATATGTGTTCATGGGCATGGAATTAGAGAGAATAATAGTTGGTTATTTTCATTTAATCTTCTTTTCTTGTTCTCTGTCATATTCATTAGTCCTCTTTCAATGGCAGAGAAAGAATGCAGGAAAAAATATATAATTCTGACTGATTTACCATGTACTTGTTTTCTGTTGTAGTTTTTGCATCTCAAAAGAAAATGAACAATGCCTCACATTTGTGATATTGCATCACAGTCATTCTTATTTTATCATAGTTCTAGTATAGAGTAACAAAGCTTTTATTTGTCTCTGAATTTTATGTATGTTTGTTTGTTTAAAAAAAACATGAGACTGAAATGACAACAATTAAATGTAAAATTGCATCCTCTGAAATACTGCCCTTTTTTCTAGGTCATCTGCATGTACATGTAATTGTGCATTGGGCTCATTTATTTTGTCTAAAACATGTTACCACAAACATGTAGGCAAGTACAACTAATGAGGGAGTTTATTATGCTTATAAATCTATGACCATTATTCTTGTTTTTATTAGTCTTCTGCTTATATACAAAACAAATATGTCCATTAGCAAGTTAATTGAGCAATTTCTACACCTTAATTGCATGAAGTAAGAATATGCAAGTCATGCTGGGAACAATACTACAATCAGAGTTATATTATCTCATTAGTGAACTTCAAAAAGGGTATATTAATTTAGAAAAAGAAAAAGAAAAAGTAAGATATTAATGAATATTTAGGTTATTAGCATTACAATACATTACTCATTATTTGTCATTTGGTCATCACAATCAGATGGTGATTAGTTAGCTTGTTTTGAAGGAGAAAACAAAAAAAAACAACAAGGTGCACCAAAAAGTACAAAAATCAAGGGTCACAACAAATAACACACACATGGGGTGTACAAAAATAAAAGAAAAATCAAGGGGTGCAAAAATGAAGAAGGAAAAACATGATCAAGCCTGTTACAGGATGAATCATTTCAAGATTTTTCTTTTACATAATATACATTTAATCTGTCTCCAAATTATGTTTAAATTGTATCATCCTGTCTACACATTTCAAAGGATGCCCAAGGCTATTAAAATTGTCTTGAGTGGTCCCCGCCCCCCCCCCCACTCAGTGTTATTTAGGGTACGCATATGCGTGTTCCAACC
>BEXV01000860.1:6235-16542 GCA_003118195.1 Hemicentrotus pulcherrimus | reverse complement strand
GGGGGGGGGGGCCGGGCCCCCCAGGCCCCCCCCTAGATTCGCCACTGTTCCAACTTACGGACTGCAAGGGATCAGTGCTAGTGTGATACTTTTTGCCTTTGTCAACATGTTTGGAGAGTTTATCCTCTTAGCCTTATTTCACCATCACTTTCTTCATAGACAAGTACTCTGTGATTATCCAACAAGACAAGTACACTTTGCTTTAAGAATTAAATGAATGGTACTAAAACGGAGCCTGTTGCAGATACAGTGACAGGTAGGGCTAGTGCCCCCACCCCACATCCACAAACACACAAGCAAGCATGCACGCACACACACACACCCACCCACCCACATGTGGCACACACACAAATGCCCAAACCTGTACTGGAAATCAAGCTTTAAAATGCCGACACACTTTAGGTAAATATGACCATAATTTGAAAAGATCACCCGAGGCAGTTCTGTACCTACACAAACGCCCAAACCCACATACATACCCACATATAATAGGGGTAGAGAGAAAGGAGAGGAACAGGAGAGTGATGGTAAATTCCGATTAAAAATAAGAAATTTATGAATTTTTGAATTTTTGAAGTTGCGATGACCCAAATTCAAATTGGCAACTCTGTGACGTTTCTTACGAGCTCCCTCCCACTTGCTCTGAGCTTTAAAAAAAATCCGCCCAGAAATTTGTCAATCATACGTGCACTCTAAATATAATGATATAAAATATTTTCCTATACAACCCCTTTACACAGAATACATTGGGGAGGAAATCACCCGACACGTCACAATTTTGCCAATCTGTGTTTGATTGATCGCAACTTCAAGTTCAAAAATAGTATAAAAAACAACTCCAGGCTAAAAGAATGCAAAAAAAAAAATCAATCATAGGGATAGACTGGTGTCAGTTTGAACAAAATCAGGCAGAAAAAGGAATGTTATATTCACCTTTGAAAGGCTCAATCAGAATGTCACTGCGATGTAGCGCCGGGCAACTTTCCTCTAAAAAAAAATCCAACCCCCAAATTACTCAAATGTCATTTCTTTTCTGAAAGTATAAGTCGGGAGGGTCTTTTCTTTTCAGGGGACCTTTAACATCATTCTATCCATAAAACAAGTGAGTACCGCCCCAAGGAAGAGGCACTTGGAAGATGAAATAGAAATGAATGTGTGTCTTTCGTACAATCTACTGACGAAAGTGCCAATTTGATATAAAGTGTAGCTTTAGCGGTCTCACATTTCAAATATTCATGGCTCTCATAGTTTTGATCCGATTTATATCAAACTTTAGTGGCCATTCAGTTTCTCTTATTTTTCTGCCTTCATACAAATTAACTTATTACAGGTGTTGGAATGCTCTAGCTTTATATCTCAAACCACGCAATGCCATTACTTCATTTCCTTGCTATTGAGACTAATCATGCTGTTATAATTGTTATTTGTTGTTAAGTAGCGTATGTTCATTAACTGAGAGCAGGCTTATTTAAGCATTTATCTAATTTCGTATTATCCCTGATATCATAAACCATGTGGTTTATTCTCTAAATGAATTTTTGAGAATGCCAGCTGATCGCCAGTATTTATACAACTTGCGTTACTGGCAACAGAGTGTAGTGGGAAAACAGATGGGTGTTTTGATAAATCTTGATCATATATGATAGTTGTAGAGCTTTGAGCCTTTCACATTTCGACGGTACGGTAGAAGTGAAGACAATCTTTTTTCCGTAAATCTTTATTGATCAAAAAAATAATTACAGAAACAAAACGAAAACAACGATTAAAAGAGTTATACAAAGCTAGAATTGTAGATAGAGTGTTAGAGTATACATTAGATCAATTCTCCACATTTATGTAAAAGCATCTTAGTAATCACTCTAATTATTTTGTATTCCATGTGGAAAAAAAATAAGTAACAATGTCATAATTATGAAAGGGGTTTCTCTTCGCTTTCACAGTTCATTGATGCAATTAGTTTACATTAGGCATTCANGGTTGGAATGCTCTAGCTTTATATCTCAAACCACGCAATGCCATTACTTCATTTCCTTGCTATTGAGACTAATCATGCTGTTATAATTGTTATTTGTTGTTAAGTAGCGTATGTTCATTAACTGAGAGCAGGCTTATTTAAGCATTTATCTAATTTCGTATTATCCCTGATATCATAAACCATGTGGTTTATTCTCTAAATGAATTTTTGAGAATGCCAGCTGATCGCCAGTATTTATACAACTTGCGTTACTGGCAACAGAGTGTAGTGGGAAAACAGATGGGTGTTTTGATAAATCTTGATCATATATGATAGTTGTAGAGCTTTGAGCCTTTCACATTTCGACGGTACGGTAGAAGTGAAGACAATCTTTTTTCCGTAAATCTTTATTGATCAAAAAAATAATTACAGAAACAAAACGAAAACAACGATTAAAAGAGTTATACAAAGCTAGAATTGTAGATAGAGTGTTAGAGTATACATTAGATCAATTCTCCACATTTATGTAAAAGCATCTTAGTAATCACTCTAATTATTTTGTATTCCATGTGGAAAAAAAATAAGTAACAATGTCATAATTATGAAAGGGGTTTCTCTTCGCTTTCACAGTTCATTGATGCAATTAGTTTACATTAGGCATTCAATGGTTTTATTTGGGACGTAATGTAGATTCAGGGTGCCTAGTCAGTATTTTTACATAAAATATGAAAAAACATAATTGAAAAAAATATACCACAATCCACAATTTAGAAGAAAAAATAAAGATAACTTTTGTCTTTTACAATCTAATCACGTGATCAGAAATTCATCCCACTTGGTATAATATCTTGTTTACTTACTCGGGCACTTTGGCGCGGTACCTGAGTGTGAGACCAATTTCACATTACATCAATGGGTAATTATAATAGCGGTGATTCCTTTATAGTACACATGTCCGTCACGACGGGAGGGACAAGCCCCCATCCTTGGATTGAGAGTTAAGTGAATAAACCATTATTACACGACACCTTCATCAGATTAGACGAACAACTTCCTGAAAGTCTTACATATTGGGGATTAGACGACGTGGATTTAAAAAAAATTGGAATCAGGCAAAATGAAATTAATATCAGCTCTAGACAAGGCATTTGAAGATATTTTATTAGAAATACTGGATAAGAGTCAGATAAATTGGTTTTTAACCAAATTACCATTGATTACAAATGAACACACTCAATGAGAAGTACACACATACAAATAATTCATTCTTTCACGTTGGTCAGTCACGTTGGTATTGGAAATCCCCATATTTTCCGCAGCGCTCTGTGATCATGCTACTTGCTCAGTGACAATAGAACGACGCCAAAGAGAAGCATTTTATTTACTATTCTAGAGAGGAACTGAGATTTCACAATTTACTTCGATAAAAGCCGTAGCCAAGTTCTGGCGACCCAACACCATATTACCCCTGTCATAATGACGATTTTGAATGCACACACTCAAAGAGAAATACGAAGAACACATAAAACAAGTTATGAAAAAAGAATAATCACGTTGGTGGTGGAAATCCCCATATTTTCTGCGGCGGTCTATATTAAGCATTTGATTTATTCAGTGACAATAGAATGACGATGAGAAGTAAATTATTTATTACACTAGAGAAGAACTGAGATTTCACATTTTATTTCGATAATAGCTACACTCAAAATGGCACGTAGCCAAGTTCGTGACGTTTCTAGCACTCCAACACCATTACCCCTGTCATAATAACTATCAACAAAATGTGAAGGACCCTGGTATATACGGTACCCAGCTAAACCTGGATGGAGAGTGGCTAAAGTGGATTAATGCCTAGTCAAAAGACGTCATTGCCGGTATGGATTCGAAGCCTTGACCCTTGGATTGAGAGTCAAGTGAATGAACTTTTATTAAATGACACCTTCTCGACATATCGCATATAAAAATGAAGAAGAAATAAACATTTACTTTAATATATCTATGTGCTATCTCCTCTTACATTAAATAAGCATGATGGTTGATTATACTCTGAAGCATTCTAAGATATTTTCCCTCTACATTTCCTGAAGAACAATAAATAATGTTCTATACTTATCCTGTTCCCACAGAGACTTCAGATAGTGTTATCCCAAATATCCTACATTATCCCTTTTGCCACAATCATTCAACGTTTTTGTCGTTCGGCTTAATAATTTTGTATTCAAAGCAAAAAAAAAGTTAGCAGAATATGAGTAAAAAGTGTTAAAAGGCTCCAAATCAATATATATGAATGAAACTTTGCCATTTTTTTTTCAATTTTTCAACCAATTTTCTACCCATGCATATGTTTTCAGAGACATTGCATTCTATTACAACACTGTAGCAATGAAAGAAAAACATTGCAAATTTGAAGAGCGTGATATTTGTGATGAATTAAGCCCTAACAAAATTTTCCTGAAAGAGTTACAAAACCTCATATGGCCTCATAAAATCCGACTTTGGCAAGAGTAAATCTTTNCTGAGTAGCATCACATGAAAGAGGAGACTCTAAGCTTTCCAAATATGTATCATTTATTAATTATAGTTGTGATTAAGTTATGATAGAACATCGATACTTCTCGGTTTCGTTTTTTCTGGGACGCACTGTATAGTACACATGTCCGTCACGACGGGAGGGACAAGCCTCCACCCTTAGATATAGATTGAAGTGAATGAACCGTATTACAAGACACCTTCTTGAGATTAGACGAACAACTTACTGAAAGTCCTACATATTACTGATCAGACCACATGGATTTAAAAAACCGTGGAAACAGGCAAAGTGATATCAGCTCTAGACGAAGCATTTAAAGATATTTAATTAAAAATGCTGGATGAGAGTCAGATGAATTGGTTTTTGACCAAATTACCATTAATAACAAATGAACACCCTCAATGAGGAATAAGAAGTACACACAAAACAATTTTTTCTTCAAAGTCAAAGTCACGTTGGTCTTGGAAATCCCCATATTTTGTCTATGGTCATGCCACTTGCTCAGTGACAATAGAACGGCGACGAGGAGTAGCAGAATATTTACTATTCTAGAGAAGAACTGTGATTTCACAATGAATTTCGATATTAGCCGACATTTAAATTGGCACGTAGCCAAGTTCTGGCGACCCAACACCATATTACCCCTTCCATAATAACTTTCAACGAAATCTACACCTGGATGGAGAGTGGCAAAAGTGTATGAGTGTCTTGTCTACACGACGCCTTCTCGGGATTATGAGAAAAAAAACTTTCTGAAATTCATACAAACTGGTGATAAGACCACAGGGACACAAACACCCCCTCCCCCTCCCCCACCAAAAAAGAAAGAAGACGAAAGAAATGGAAACGAAAAAAGTGGTATATATCAGCTCTAGACAAGGCGTTTATAGATATTTGATTATAAATGCTGGATAAGAGTAAGGCGAATTAATGTTAAACCAAATGACGATTTCGAATGCACACACTCAAAGAGAAATATGTAGAAAACATAAAACAAGTTATGAAAAAAGAAGAGTCACCTTGGTTTTGGAAATCCCCATATTTTCTGCAGCGCTCTGTGATCATGCTACTCGCTCAGTGACAATAAAACGACGACAAAGAGAAGCATTGTATTTACTTTTCTAGCGTAGAACTGAGATATCACAATTTATTTCGATAAAAGCCGACATTCAAATTTGGCACGTAGCCAAGTTCGTGACGCTTCAAGCGCTCCAACACCATTACCCCTGTCATAATAACTATCAGCGAAATACAAACCACTCTGGTGTATAGGATACCCAGCTAAGCCCGGATGGAGAGTGGCAAAAGTGGATTAATGCCTAGTCAAAAGACGTTATTGCCGGTATGTGATTCAAAGCCTCCACCCTTGGTGATAGTCAAGTGAATGAACTTTTATTAAATGACACATTCTCCAGATTAGACGTAACATTTGCTGAAAGTCCTGGCGGTTGGCTTGTTAGTTAATTAATTATTTACCCACAACTCCAATTTTTTAGAATTNGGGGGGGTAAGAGCACATTTAATAAAAAGATGGGTCCCTTCAATTTCGTAATGACTCAGGGGGGGTCACTTTTGGGAATAGAAGTTTACACCCCCAGCGAACTCATCATCGCAAGCAGAACTCAAATGCTTACAATCATTTCTTCTTTCATGTTGAATGCGTAATGGAAGTCAAGAAAGAAATAAATAAATAAATAAAGTATGAATCAATTACAAATTAAGAAATAAAGAAAGAAAAGAGAAAACTTCTTCCACCCCTACAAATCAATATAAATTGCTTTTAGGTAATCAGTGCATTGAGACAAAACAGAGAGCCTAAAATAGTGGGAGAGATAAGGGGTCGGAATATCTCTAAAAGAAGAAATAAGAAAAGACTAAGATAACTTTTTCGAGAAAACATACGCATAATATGGACAAAGTGAGAGAGAGAGAGAGAGACAGACAGACAGACAAAGAGACAGAGAGGTAGAAAGAGAAAGAATGCACGTGGTAGTCTTTTTCTGATAATGCATGCGGAAAATCTTAATGGAATTTTCCGATGGATCTACAACTTGTTCTGGTTACAATAGACAACATTCAATTTGGGCAGGTAGCCAAGTCCGGGTAGGGAGGTGGAAAAGTTTGTAAACAAGTTTCGTCATTATTTTGCTGACGCTTTCCTAAACCAGAAGCATAATTATCACAGGCTCGTGAAAAGGCAGCTAACAGATGACAAGCAATTTTAATTTCTGAGAGGAGCAGAGGGTGGAAATTGATGCTCTAAGTAAGGTCAGTTTAATTGTAATTTGTCTATTAACAACAACAAAAATCTTCCGGGTCGGCCTACAAATTTCCGATTTTTTTTTTCCTGTCTTGTTTTGTTTATGCTTTGTTGATTTGAAGACGAACCGATTAATGCAATGTCTTGAACATTATGACAAATTGTACGTTATTGTTATTTTTTAAGATCCAAGTCGTTATTTTAAGTTGGTTAAAACTGCATATCAAACAACCTTTGCACGTGTCAATATCTTGTTTTGTTTTGTCTTATTTTTGGAAATGAAGATAAATGAAATTAAATAAATTGACAATAGTAAAGTTATGTTTCACGGGAGTATATCAATATGATAATAGCGATAATACCCGTTTTAGCCAAGCTTAGCTCCATATTTTGTGCAGTTAATTAAAGAGTGTTCATCAATATTGTTGGATAACTTGCGTGGCTGGTCCGGGAAATGTAATTAGCCTATAATATACAAGCTTGAAAGAAACAAAATTGCACATGTAATAAGCCATTTGTTATCTCACTACCCCCACCCACCCCCCCCCCNNTACACAAATTAAATGACATATATAAACCATACAGTAATACAATATATAATAGAACAAATGAAGTAACGAAAAACTGACAGGTATGTTCGTAATCAAATAAGTTTACAAAGTACATTTATGTTTCAGAATTAAACAACATATTTTAAATTGCTTGATTTAACTAAGAGGGAAAAAAAAGGGAATCTCGGAAAAGCTAGGCTAGTTGAGCGACATTCCCAGTATAAATTAAACAATGGGCCATCATCAACGTGTATCAATTGCACATGTAATAAGCCATATGTTGACTTTTATATCAAACGTGTTATCATATTTTGTCTTTTTAATTAGCATCAATAACAAAGTTGGTAGAAAAGCTGGATGTGAATGTGGATTTGAACTTTAAAAAAAGGGCATATTATGTGAAAAATGTGACTTTCCTTAAATTCAAATTTGTTTGGATGTGATAACAACCATTATAGATAGCATATAAGCTGGTGAATACATTTTTTTCAGATGGATGGACAGTTTTCAGCAAGACTTAATGAATACATGAACTTGTGTCTGATTAAGTAAAATGGCAATTGATTTTATTTGTTATTTAAAGACAGTTATGCAAGACTAGTTAACATTTAAGAAAGGAATTCCACACAAAAAAAAGAAATGGATTTTATTTCTATTTCAATATAGGGCCTATAAACGACTAATATGCAAGACTAGCTAAACACCAATATTTGACAATTTTTTAAATATTAAGTTAATTATTTCACTGTGTTTCTTTTTATTTACTGGTTTAATTCTTATAAACGCCTGATCTGCAAGACTTGGTGAAAAGTAGTTTCAATTTTGATTATTTCAAACTATAAAACGACATTTCTATTCCATAAACATTTTAAACGACTGATGTGAAAGACTAGTCGACGCACCCGCTTATCCCGAAAGGGTGTGTTAAGCAGTACTCCGTTCTCAACGCACCCCTTCGATGTAAGCCTTTCCTACGCGACTTGATCCTGGGAATCCCCGTATAGCTCCATGAGCGTCATGCCTGACGGACCTGCTGCGCTTTATACAGTGCGTCCCAGAAAAAATAAAACCGAGAATTATCGATGTTTTATCATATTTTAATCACATTTATATTTAACAAATGACACATATTTGGAAAGCTTAGATTCTCTTCTTTCATTTGATGCAACTCATATAATGCATATTTCACGCATGCGTGATTACAATCATTTTGAAGTGAGGAAAACAAAAAGTCATTTGGCGGGCGATATCTGAATTTCAAAGAGAAAATCACATTTCTAGAAAGTTGAGTTTTTGCCCTTTCACATGACACCTCATTCAGGTGTCATGGGATTTTGTTGATTTTGTTGATTTTCATTGGCAACACATTAACAAATATGTATTTAAGGTAATTTACATGTATATCGTTAATAGAATTGGCTTATCAAGATGCAAGTATTGTTGAACTGTTGAGTTAAAGGCTCACTGCATTACCTGTAGCTACTTGCGCCCTCTCTATATTAAACAATGCCTAATCGGTGACCACTGGTCTCCCATGATTCTCTTTTTCTTATGTTAACTGAGAGCTGAGTTGATGAGATAACCACTTGTCCAGTGACCTTGCAGGGCAGTCTAATCCCTCCTGTAAACTAGTACTGATAAGCTTTAACATAAAACTAACCGTTTTCAATAATTCATTTCTGACACTCATGGAAAGAAAAACATATATTTCATTTCATGTAAATAAATTCCTGAATTGAAATCATTTACTTGTGAATTTATTATTTCTACAAAAAGAATCTACAATGTATTTTCGCTTTTGAAATATGTATAATCAAAACTGTAATATTACCAAAGTCGGGCATTTGTTTTTATTTTGCAAGTATACACCATCTATTGCACCACAATCAGTATACAATTCAGTGCATAATTATTTGAACCTGTCAAATCAAATAATTTATCTTCACTCTAAAAACTGAAATGTTAAATCACCTTTTAAAAGGGCCGAGGAGTGACCACTCTTTCAAAATGTCAGATTGATACTTTTAACATGCTGGATTCAACATTTAGAGTGTAGGATGCATCATGTTCAAAATGTTAATCTACCATTTTGAAAGAGTGGTCATTCCTCGGCCATTTTAAATGGTGATTTAACATTTCAGTTTTTAGAGTGATAAATTGTAATGAAAATGTTAATTCATTTCCGGTTCCAGTATAATATCCAGTGCTCCAATCTATCCCAAATATCTTTAATATGCGGACAATCGCATAGCAGATGTATAACTGTTTCAATCTGTTCATTACAAAATGTACATTCTTCTCTTGGGAGTAAATTCATTTTAAACAGTAGATCGTTCGTATACAATATGCATTGATAAGCCCACATCAATGGTACAATCAAATCCAATGGAACAATATGTTTCCCAACTCTTATCATTCAGCTCGAAAATGCATTTCTATTTAAGAAAACTTTTACATACTCCTTTTCTTCTCTTTTAATTAATAAAATTGCATAGATATGTGGACATCCTTTAAATACGTTGCATAACAAATGCCAATGTATCTGGGAAAACGGGTCGTGGCACTTAATAATCCGGGCACAAATGGTGTTGAGGCTACTAACCTTGATTTCCTTATCTTTCTATGCTCATTACTCAGTCAGTGTACATTTTCTACCAAAATTGTTTGGCAAATGACATTTCTTTATACTCTTGAACATTCAGTGCACTTTCGTTTGATTCTGTGAGAATTCATTTTCTTTTAACTCAAGTTATTAAAGTCTTCTCCGATCCGAGGGACTCGGTAAATAGGATTAATGCATTAAAGGAAGGCACTAACGCATCAATTTGGTTTCAAACCCGGAACCTGTGTGTATTTGGGTTTTTACAGACGTGTATCAATCAGATATGATTATTTACAGTGTGTGTGTGTGTATTTGGGTTTTTACAGACGTGTATCAATCAGATATGATTATTTACGTCTGGGGACCGACTTTTAACGTCACCATCCGAAAGACGTGACTCAGTTTCGAAC
>BEXV01000859.1:101728-119708 GCA_003118195.1 Hemicentrotus pulcherrimus | reverse complement strand
CACTTCCCGCTCTAGACATGCTTCTAAGGTGCAATTTTTACATTGAGGATTGGGTATTGTGTATATCTCCCATTTCATTTGAAGTTATGTCAATATTAAAGATAAATGAATCAAACGGATTGTCCCGTATTGAAGAAAGACCTGCTAAACAAATATTCTGATAAATCTTCAATATTTTTTATCCTAAAGGGGCAAATGCAAATATTCGTAGTTAATGATTCAATAAACGAGGTCCGAAAGCTATTTTTATATATTCTTTGCATTAGTTTGACACTTATGATATACAACGTGAAGATAGCCACGTTTCAAGGTCCAATGAAACCGTTTGTGAATTTCTTTTCAAACTAATCATTATATGCATGTAGAAATCCAAAAGGAACATAGGAGTAAGTGGATTTTGTATGGGAATCTTAGGCACGTAGGGAATTGAAAACTTACAGTATAAAAAGGGGAAATTTTGTGGCTAAATCACGTTTTAGATGACCTTTGCTCAATCTCTAGAAAGGATATTTCCTAGTACTTTATATTCATTAATTATTGTTCATTATATAAATCAAGGCTTAATACGACCACAAAGACTTTAATGCCCGTCTGTGCTACTTTTGCCAGAGAGGATTAGGCCACCCCGCATGGTCACCGCCAGGTGGTTATCTCATTAGATCAGCTCTCAATTAACATAAGAAACAGGCGATCATGGGGGACCAATGGTCACCGATTAGCCATTGTTTGATATATAGAGGGCGCAAGTAGCTATATAGTGCGGTGGGGCTTTAAGTAATTGGCATTATCTTTCCAATGACCTTGTCAAATATGCAAACAATTAAATGACTATAGAAAGTGAAATAAGGTATTGAAATTGCCCTTAATTTGATTTCTTAAAAATCTGTGTAATCATGTTACTGGGTGGATCAGATGGATATTTTATCCCGTGTGCATAATTGCCCTCATTTCAACAATAAACATGGAAGCAAACAAGTTATCCTAGGCGCTATCACTGTCACGCTTATATATTAAAGCTTCGTTTTCTTCTAGGTTTTATAAATTACATATCTGATAATATTGCTTCCATCATAAAACTATAGGCCTATGCTGATGATTGTATTTCATGTAGATCTATCCATTCCATTAGATATTGTGAAATTCTACAAAATGATCTCGAAGCTTTAAGTAAATTTTCAAAGAAATGGCTTCTTGATTTCAATATATCGAAATGAAGATCTTCAAGGTTAATTATATATATTAGATTTATTGACGAGGTTTAAAAGAAAATACTGACAAATATCCTGGTCGTACGACTAATGAGACTCTAAATTGAAACGGTTATTGTATCAAAACGTACATCGAATGTTGTAAAATCATTTGGATTATAAAGAGAAACTTTTCGAATTGCCAAATTTTAGTTTTTAAAACCCTCTTTGATTCACTTATACGCCCATGCCTTGAATACTGTTGTTAAGCGTTGGAACTCCTAAAAACAATTCTTGTGAATATTATATAACGTGTTTAAAGACGGTATTTAAGAATGATGTGCTCAAACTGACAATCAAATTGCTGTATAATATATTTTTAGAACAATTCAGTGTACCAGCTCTAGAAGTAAGACGAATGCATTACAGAATCGTGATGTGTCATAAGATTTGTTACAATGTAATAAATGTCAGTCAAAGAATTACAAACAGCAAATAGGATAATTAGAAATGGCAATAACAAGAAGATGTTTGTACCTTTTGCAAAAAAAAAATGATTTAAAAAATTCCTTTATGTAAGAACTGCAAATGATTGGAACATGCTACCATAATTATAATGTAAAACATAGCCCAACTCTCTCAGCTTTTAAAACCTCACTTACGATCCATCTTTAAGTATATGGTATATTGATAAAGGTAATTATATAATTTCCTCTTGTTTAAATAATAGTATTTTTCTTCTCATTTTCTAATCATATAGTCAGATTTCTGTTCTGCTATTCACAATCTTTCTGAAATATTACTACCTTATAATGACATCTTCGTGCAATCTGACACCCAACTCTCTGATGATTCATTTTATTTCAAGNGTGATGTGTCATAAGATTTGTTACAATGTAATAAATGTCAGTCAAAGAATTACAAACAGCAAATAGGATAATTAGAAATGGCAATAACAAGAAGATGTTTGTACCTTTTGCAAAAAAAAAATGATTTAAAAAATTCCTTTATGTAAGAACTGCAAATGATTGGAACATGCTACCATAATTATAATGTAAAACATAGCCCAACTCTCTCAGCTTTTAAAACCTCACTTACGATCCATCTTTAAGTATATGGTATATTGATAAAGGTAATTATATAATTTCCTCTTGTTTAAATAATAGTATTTTTCTTCTCATTTTCTAATCATATAGTCAGATTTCTGTTCTGCTATTCACAATCTTTCTGAAATATTACTACCTTATAATGACATCTTCGTGCAATCTGACACCCAACTCTCTGATGATTCATTTTATTTCAATTAATTTTCTGTCACCAGTTAAAGTTTGTTTTCTTCTTATATTTACCTCCTTTACTATTTTACCTACGTATTTGTTAGAATCTCTTGTTTATAATCATGTATATTTTTACAGTTTATACTGATATCATTTGTAGCGGGGAAGTAGCCCTGTACTGGTTGTTCAAACCCGTCAATGCATCCCTAGACATTTATTGTTTTTACTGAATGACTGAATTAATAAAATACAATGTCTTGACAAACCTGCTAGGTGTAATTATATTTTACTTAACTTGCACCTGTTTTTGAGACAGAACTACGAGATTACTCGGGTGTACTATTAACAATAAACTCAATAAGAAACCCCATATTCATAACATACTACTCTTACCACCTAAAATGTACTTCACAATCAAATGTTGTCGAAGGAAATCTTTTTTTACTACAGTTTAATGATAACAAGTATGTTTAAAGATAGCTTTTTATGATTTGAATCTTTCAGCAATGTTATTTTGTCTTTGGTTACTATTTGCCATTTGATTGACAAATGTAGCTTTCGTGGTTTAGTGGATACGTCGCTGGACTGTGGATCATATGGTTCACGGTTCGAGTCCCGCTACGGTACTATAATGTCGTATGGAAAGACATTAGTCTACAATTGCCATTCTCCACCCAGGTGTAGTAAATGGGTATGCGGTAAGAACAAATAACTTCAATGTCTAAGCGCCTTATCATAGTACCTTGGCTAAGGTTGGGATTATGATATAATTTCGGTTCCCTCGAGGAGAACAGTGTCAATAATAATGAAGATACCCTAAATGAGCAAGACATTTTAGTTTTGTGTGTAATAATTATTTATATTATTTGTAATTATTACTAATAAGAGAAGTAGCAGTAGTAGTGGTTTTATTATTGTATTCATTGCCATTATTATGATCATCATCAGTGCCATTAGTATTATCATTATAAGTCTGTTCAATAATATGATTATAAAATTAACCAGTTAGTTTTTTCCCTGATTCTCCACATATGCATTCCTCCACCCCCCTCAAAAAAGCTAGGATCTCTCATAGGCCCCAAATACTATTAAACACACAATACTCGGCCCTTGTCCCCACCGTTTTCAAAGCAATATATTTATTTAAAAGGACATCTCTTCTGCCTACATAGGCATGATTAACCATAAAACATCAAATTAAATCAAAAACTAAACGCAATCAAATATGTCACACTATCTACCCAAGATTCTCCCTCTCTCTCTCTCTCTCTCTCTCTCACATGCATCTCTCGCATTCATGCTTCATTATGCTGATACCTACGATTCAGAACACAAAGCAAATTGCCACACACTTCTTTTTCAAAAACTTTATTCTTTATCGAACAGCAACAAATGCACCATCATTATTTGAAGTTTGAAGTTTATTTATTCCATATTTTACATTAAAACAACAGTTTAATTTGTTTATATATATATACATATATCTACAAACATATATCATATAACAGTAGATTTCACACAAGAAAGAAAATAAACAAAATTAAAGATTTCAAATCAAGTATAATGTACGGAAAATAGGTACGAAATTTCGAAATATGTAGATATAACATGTAAGGTAAAAACAATGTAAAATGTGGCGAGCCTACATAAAAAGCCTAGCTTGTATGTGAATAGGCTCCCGTACTGAGTTACACAATATTGTAGGTCCGAATTTAAAGACTTTCACGCGTAGATTACGTGGGGAAATGTCACTATTTAGCTGATACGCCTATTTGCGAACTTAACGCAAGTGTGCGGTACGCAGCGAAATTGCTAGCCACGATTGACAGTAAGANCCCCCCCCCCCCCCCCCAAAAAAAAAAAAAAAACTGGGATCTTTCATAGGCCCCAAATAATATTAAATACACAATTATCGGCCCTTGTCCCAACCGTTTTCAAAGCAATATATTTATTTAAAAGGACATCTCTTCTGCCTACATAGACATTATAAACCATAAAGCATCAAATTAAATCAAGAACTAAACGCAATCAAATCTTTCACACTATCTACCCGAGATTCCCCCTCTCTCTCTCAAACTCATGCACACACGCATTCATGCTTCATTATGCTGATACCTACGATTCAGAACACAAAGCAAATTGCCACACACTTCTTTTTCAAAAACTATATTCTTTATCGAACAGCAACAAATGCACCATCATTTTTAAAACTTTATTTATTCCACATTTTACATTAACACAACAGTTTAATTTGTTTATATCTATATATATATATATATATAACAGTAGATTTCACACAAGAAAGAAAATAAACAAAAATTAAGATTTCAAATTAAGGATAATGTACGGAAAATAAGTATGACATTTCGAAATATGTAGATATAACATGCAAGGTAAAAACAATGTAAAATGTGGCGAGCCTACATAAAAAACATAGCTTGTATGTGAATAGGCTCCCGTACTGATTGACAAAATATAGTAGGTCTGAATTTAAAAGGCATTATAGGAGGCGAAAACGGAGTATAGTGTGAGATGCTAGAGACGTCTTACAAGATGGCGCTCTTTGGATAAGGTCACATTTTGTTGCTCGTCTCGAAAGCTTCAAAATTTTCTTTAAAATTCGGGACTTCTGAAATATGAAACTGGAATTCTGATTTTACCATCTAAATATTCAAGATTCAGAGATTCTGCACAGCAATGTCTGGAACCGAAGGTGATCCTAAAAGGAACTTGAGGACTCGCAAACAACCTACAAGCGCGAAACCCAAACCTACCACGGAGCCACGTACTGCTACCAATAGGAGCCCGCCTAACTCCCGCCATGGAAGCCCGCCAAATTCAAATTCACGGAGCCCTGTAAACGTGACTACGTCAATGCTACAGGAATGTGAACCCATTGTGCCGGCTACTACCAACAATGAAGACTTGGAGCTCTCAGGGAATACTGCAGCTGGGCCGGACCAGATCAATGTCGTCGATAACCCCTCACCAGGTCTACCTAATTTAGATAACTTCTTCAAAGAGGCATCTGTAAAATTCGAAAAAATGATCAGAAGTGCGGTGGATAATTTCATTGCTAAGTTGAAGCAGGGACCTGCACTATGAACATGACGGACAAAGAAAGCGGACAAAATATACAGTTCCTCGTTTAGACAAAGGAACATCCCTTCACTGCCATTATGTAAAAATATGTAGAACAGGTGAATATGCATGTGACACCTGTTCCACACATTTTGACATAAAGCAGTGAAGGGATGTTCCTTTGTCTAACTGAGGAACTGTATATTTTGTCCGCTTTCTTTGTCCGTCATGTTCATAGTGTTGATAGACAAGGACTGGAATCAAGCCGGCGAAACTCTTGTACTTTATTCAACGCATTCGTGAGTTCTAAAGTGTAACAATGGGATGTGTAACATTCCACTTGGCTTTGAAGTTCCATGCTCCGTCCCGCGCTTCAACTGCGGGGACTTTCGGAAGCCAGGCACCAGTTTTACATTTATTACAAAATATCAAATTACCGGCAAAATTTCAGTGTAAATCAAAAACTTTATNCCGATTACAAATAAGCAAGTTATAACTTTTTGAAGTTTTTAGCAGTGAAACACAATATAGCCACACTCTGACACATCTTGCGAGGCCCTCTCCTATATGCTCTGTTCACTTGATTTCATACATTTTCGTTTGCTTAATTGTTGATGATGAAAAAGACATGTTTCATGCAGGTTTTTTTTTTATATAAACACATTTCCAAAAATTACATGTAGGTGAATGTATGATTCAACATTTTCTAGTACAAGTTTTTTGATACAGGGCAAGTGGGGTGGGAGATCACAAAATATGTCAGAGACTTTATACCAATTAGTGTCTGAGAAGCGAGTTTGTCTAGAAATGCTGTCTGAAGTAAATGAAAATTTAAAATCAATACAGAATTGGAAGACTACAAATAAGCTTAATATCAATGTGTCAAAAAACAACGTAATGTTCTTTAGTAGCCGTAGAAGAAACATTTGTTAGCATTGACAGATATCGCGCGCACTTATGCACACGCGCCTATTTGCGCACTTTTTTGACCTGAAATTGACTAAACGGAATTCACATATAACATCTGTTAATGTGTATACGGAGAAAAGTCGGTATCCTCTTTAAATTACGACACTTTGTCCCTAAACATATATTGATACTGTTGTATGAAGCTCTGATGCAGCCACATATTACATATGGCATCGAGGTTTGGGGTAGTACTTATAAATCACGCTTGAATTGTATATTTTTATACTCAAAAGATGGCTACACATGCTATAACTTTCAAGCCTCATACTAATGCACTGTTTCATGACCTCAAATTGTTCAACTTTTTTAAATTGCATAAATTATCCATTTGTACTTTTGTGTTTGATATGATAAAAATAACGATTACCTCATTCCTTTATACATTACCGCAGTATGATACAAAATGAATATTCCACAAGACAAAGAACGGATTGACAATTACGTCTTCCTTTATTCAAAACAGACCAGGGAAAGTTTTCTGTTTTGGTTGTTGGAAAAAATGTTGGGAATATGCTTTCTACTGATCTAACAATTGAGAGATCAAGAACCTCTTTTCGTAAAAAAAAAATTACAAAATTACTCTTGAGTGAAAACCACGATGTATAACCTTGTAATTATATAGATGTATATAGCAAACAGTCACGTTTTTAAAAAAATATTATACACAAATCTTATTAACAGAATTTAGAAACGCATTGTGTATTTTTCAATAAACTTTATTTTAGGCTTCAGATAACGAGAGTCAGACTCGACTAGCACATGTGCTATTTATGACTCTATTTTACCATCGATCATAAACTCATTATAAATAGTCGTTTATTGTTTTACTCTTGACACTAACATTACTTGTAACTAATTAAAAAGATTTGTATAATGCACATGTATATCGCTGTAGAACATGTATTTTTATAATTCATGTTATGTGTTTATGTCATATTGACATTGTAATTTTACATTTATAGGCGAATAAATTCAATTCAATTCAATTAAAAAGTAGTGAGTAAACTGGGTCCAACATTTTGGCTATAAGAGGGGCTTACTTAAAAATCATAACATCATACCCTTCGGGAATTGAGGCTTTATTATTCATGAAAGTTTGTGCAACCGACGCGAAGACCCAACAGAGCTAACTAACCCACGTAACCTAAGTTTACAAAACATAAGGAAAATGTAAAGGTATAAACAATCGTCAGGATGTCATTGCTCCTGTGATTGCATTAGGCAAAAAGAATAGTGGTGGCTAATGCTTGATTCCATTCAAGTGACACGACACGTGATCATGCGACGAATGCTCCAGGTTTGATTTCGTCACACGTAACAGGTTGGGGTTAAGGTCGCTCTTTGAGTTTTCTGTATGGTTTAGGATCATGGTTAGGTAGAGTGTTTGGTCGAGGGTTAATGTTCAGAACGCGGTTATTGTAGAAAATTGACGAGGAGCATTTCGTACACCGTCCTTGCTATGACTAGTTCTTGTATTCAGGTATAAGTCCTTCAAGCTCTGCTTCTATTAAAGCTGCATCGAGATCATCCATGTACCCATCCTTGTCTTTCCATACTTGCAATAGTACTTCGGCAGCAGCCGTGACGTTATTGAGTTTCATCGTCTTTGTTTTGTCTATTAAGCTGAATTTGGATCCTAATATTAAGAACAGCTCGCTGTATTTTTCTTCAGGTATTTTTTTGGATAAGTTGTTGATCTCCTTATCCGTTACTTTTCTTCTAGTTGACCTGGAATTGATACATTTAATGAATAAAGACCGCTTACTCTATAAAATAAAAGTAATTGTCCTTGCTTATAAAGCACATAACATTTAGTTTATCAGAAGTCTCTAAGCGCTCTACAATAATGCAACATAATTAACCCGGCCTTAGCAGTGCAGCTGCAACGCGCGCTGCATTTCAAGGAATAAATTCCTACCAGGTACCCATTTACTTCACCTGGGTGGATTGTGGCAAATGAAGATCAATGTCTTGCCAAAGGACAGTAGTGCGGCGGCGGCAGGGAACCGCAGACCTTGTGATCGACAGTCCGGCAATATTCCTCGAAAGGCAGAGTTGTAATTTTGGCATATGATTGCTATCTCTCCTTTCCTTTTTGGCATAGCAGTGTATCTATTAAGGTTTTGAACACAAAGTCTGCACTTTGATAAATCATCAACGTTTTACTTTTGTTTCAAATCACAAAATCGGATTCATAATTCATAATCCTTGTGTCTCATTCGTTTCTTTCGAAAACAAGTGAGAGATTTTCATATAACATCTTAATCGTAATCATACTTTCTTGAATAAGTTAAAGTTAGCTAATCAAGGTGATTACATCATTTGTTTGATATTCGCGATAGTTAAAAGTAAATATGACAAGAAGTATACACGTGTTGAATTATCATAACTGCTAGTCGGACGTAAGATATCTAAATTTGATGTATATATAGGTCTATATTCATTTTCTTTAGCTTTTAAAGGTTAAACGTTCAGCCTGCGTCGATCCATCGGATCTCCACGTCGGGTGGAAATGTCGATATACACAAATATGTGTGAAAACATACTCCGATATTCAGGGAAAGTCAGGTAAATTTGATACAAATAATCTTGTTTTTTTAATCCTAGAGATGATGCTTATCTTTTACGTTTACCTCTGTGAAAACAGGCCCATACAATTAATACGAACTCTTGTGAGTATCTACTTAGTATTAAAAAGAGTCAGGTCAAGACCCGAGTTTTCGTAGACTGGTTTTAGGTTTTTTTCAGAAATTGTCGGGGAAACTTGAACGAACATCTCTCTTCTTGCCAATAAGAGGGGTGTATTTCACAAACGTTACAACCGACCCTTTAGCAATTAGGGATGATAATTATAGAAACTTTGTGTGACCCGGAGACACGCAGATCCGATGGAACGCAGTGAGCCAACGGGTGTTTACCTATATATTAGCTTACCTGCTTGTGCTGGATGCCGTTGAAGGTCCAGCTCCAGGTTCAGTGACTGTTTTTTGTTGCCGCCCTAACGAAATACATGTGTATAATAAACACAAATATTCACTGTAATCATGACGCCTACACGGGAATATGGTAGGTATACAATGGGTTGAATGTAACACTTCTATTTCATAAACTTTGAAGTAGATACCAATTTCGAAGCTCATGAAAATTGTCATTGACTTTCGTACTTCTTTTTTTTTATCTAATGAATAATCCTAATAATCGTGGATGAACACTTTTTTAACATGTAGCCTTTAGAAAGATTCAAGTGCTAACGAAGGTAGTTTTCGTATTTCAACCGCCCTAATACCAGTTTGAGCTAAAAACAAGATACGAAGACAATGAGAAAGTGTTATGTCCCTTTTATCAAACTGTTATTACCTTCTACATTTTGTAACGGTTATGTTGCTCGTTAAGTGGGTTTGAAGATTCTGTTGACATTTTTTACAAACGAAGAATGAAGTAACTCTGATAATTAAACCGTATATTTCCTGGACAATTTCGAATATCTTGACCTGTACACGACGTAATAATTTTCTGGCATCGATCTCTGCTTTAGAAAGAAGATTCATTTAAACTTTGATCAGAGTTCCTTCATCAGATTTGAATATTTGGAAGCGTCTTAAAGGCAAATTAAATATTTGTCATGGCGTCGAGTAAAACAGAAACAAAAGGGAAAAAAGACCACAATACACTGAAAGTATTCTGTGTAAGAATTTAGGTTGTTAAATAATCATGGCGTGCATATTTTTTGTCGTTCGGCAGATTTATTTTCTTAAGCCAAGCATGGGGCTCGTGTTTGTTGTTGTTTTAAGTCCGGAGGCTTATGCAATAGAAAGCGACACTTCTATATACCTTCATCCTGATGGGAATCATCGTTTCTGTTCTGAGGAGTCGGAGGATCTCCATCTCCTGGAGGGAGAAATTTAAATGCGATCCTTTAAGTAGGCTAATAAGTGGGATGCATAAGCGTATGGGCTTGTGTTACTAGTAGACAAACGTATAATCTTTCAGGAAAGTCGGGTGAAAGGAAATAAATGAAAGGATTTAAAACCTAAAATTCCGAATCAAAAAATTAGTATAATTTTTCGAACTATCATGACGTGTAATTTTTCTAGTTATTCTGCAGATTGATTTTCTTAAGCCAGGAAAGGCGTTCTGTTTTGTGGTGGTTTGAATAAACATATGTGCCATCAATATATTACTTGTGTTTGGACATCCGGAGGAACAGTTAGAGATAAAGGATTAAAAAAAAGGTACAAAGAAAGATTTTGCTGTTTTCTTTTCCTTTCTTGTCAAATATTGTTTTTAAACCTTTAAATGGTCCTATCATTTTGATTATTACAGTAGGTTTCTGGTGATCTTTCAAGTTCTGAAACTGCCGTTAGTACTGAAGAAATAGTTGATGAATAAAAAGGCGTTTAATGAGCATTTAAAGAGAAGGTTGAGTTCTGGGAAGAGGNGTGCTCGTGTAGTCCCATGTACATCATTCTGTGTACAATGCTTGTAACTTTGCCAAGATTTGGCCAAATTTCTTATCATTTTGATGATTCCAGAACTTTGCAATACACACGAATACTTATATACTAGATGATCAACCTTTTCCGATAGATTCCACATCGTTTCTTTCACAATGCAATCCCATGACCAGAACTCAACTTTATCTTTAAGAATTGTTTTTTGATATTATATGCATGACAGAACAATCATCTTGTTCCTTTGATTAAAACCCCTAGACTGACCCCTTTTCTCAATAGTGAATATTAAAATTACGTTAAAAGGACGACAGTCTACATTATTATGTTGGTTGCGAGGAGAATGACCGGGTAATACGATTTACCACTGACCATTTACTGAAGGTTCAATACTTTAACTATGCAAAAAAATATAGTTGAAAATGAATAGGATGTTGATATTTATGACTGTCGAATAAAAAAAAATATGTATATATATATATATATATATATAAATATATATATAAAAGCGAGTTTAGTAAAATTGCAATTACTGACAGTGCTCAACTATGGGAGCAAATGTAGATATATGAGTTGGAAGTTTACACTTTATTGGTACGAGTTATTTAGACTGTTTCGCCAGAAGGCTCATATATATATATATATATTTATATATATATATATAAATATAGGTCTTCCAAAATAAAAATTTACTCTAACCTTAACAATGAATTTGATCTAAACGAAGTCTGAACTTTATGATATTATTATCCCGGCTTTAAGATACCGGATTCGCAGCGCTCGATGCATTAAAGAAATAATTCCTACCAGGGTCGAGTGTGACATAAATGAATATTGTGGCGTCTTGCAAAGGAGGTCAATTGCTCAACAGCATGTGGTCCACAGCCCAGAGGCTTATGCAATAGACCATAACACTTCTACATACCTTGAACTTGTTGGGGATTATCGTTCTTGTTCTGAGAATTTGAAGGATTTTCACCTCCTGCTGGAAGAAATGTGAAATAAGAAATGAGAAATGTGAAATGAGAAATATAAAATGCGAAATAAGAAATGGGAAATGTGAAATGAGAAATGAGAAATGAGAAATGTGAAATGAGAAATGCGAAATGCGAAATGCGAAATGTGAAATGCAAAATGCGATCTCCTGCTGCGAAAAAATGGGATCCTACCAATAAGTCGGGTTTTTCCAAGCATTTTGTTTCGTTGGAGTGCAGAGTTAAATGGGCTTTTGAATCTTCATGCAGGAGGGAATTCCTGTGAGGTCAATTTCAAAGCATATTCTTGACCTAACAAAAAACCCAAATATCAGAAAACCAATCAATCCGAATACCAATGAATGTTAAGTCCAAAATCCCTTTCTGAAAAAAAATAAAGTCCAGAACAAACAGCGGGCAATATGTGGGTTAATGTTTTGTTGGTTCTCCTCCAATTTGATATCATGTATGAAGTAGCGTTGACCTTGAAAACAAATATAAGCCTTAATATTATGTTTCATATTAATGCCTCTACAAACATGAATTATTCAGCTTGGTTTTATGATTCACATTATTTTTTTTTAAAGACAAATTGGTACACTTTGTATTTTTCTTTAGTTTCCGAACAATTGTGTCCGGTCTCTATAATTACAAAAAATAACAGGTATAGCCGAGAAATATCTCGAAATAGAAAAAAATCATAATATACGAAGATCAAGATGTAAAAAAAAAAAGTGTAGTTTCAGGGCGACACGAACACAAAATTGATTTTTAACAATTACTTCTAGAGTTTTCCATTTAAGAATGTTGTCAAATTGAGAGACATGAGTAAATGAATCTATATTAGAAATCATTCGAATGGTTTTATTTTGAATTCTTTGTAATCTAATGAGATTATTTTTTGAGTANTGCCGGGAAACCGCCTACTAATTCATATTTTAGGTAAATTTGTTTGTGTAGTCCCATATACATCTTTCTGTGTATAGTGCTTGCAACTTTACGAAGAATGGGCCAAATTTCTTATCATTTTGATGATTCCAGAACCTTGTAGATGCTAGATGCTAGATGATCAACTTTTTCTGATCGATTCCACAACGTTTCTTTCACAATGCAATCGCATGACCATAACTGGTCTTTACCTTTAATTATCCGGATAACTCCAATTGCGCGAGATATTTTACAAAATACACTACTGTCATGTTTAGATCAATTTAAACCTGTATCCATAATTCCTCCTAAATATTGTAATTTTTCAACAAATTTGTTTTCATATTCTTTTCTTTGGACCAAACATCATTACCCTTGTCTTGCCAACATTCAATATGAGCTGATTGATACTCAACCATTTAAAAACTATGTAAAATTGATATTGCATTTTAATTGTAAGATCATTACACTTACCACCTTTGTCGAAAAATACGGTGTCATCGCCATACAATGACATTTTAACAGTATGAGACATTTCAATATTGTACAAATCATTATACAGAATAACAAAGGCGATAAAAATTGAACCTTGGGGTAGTCCGCACTTAACTGTTAATACATTCACAGATACAGCCATTGATTTATATACATTGTTGTCTTCTAAGCACATATTCCAAACAATATTTTGATTCAACTGAACAGGCCCCGCAATATTTTAGTTTTGCAACAATCAATTCATGAGGAATAAGATCAAATGCCTTGCGTAGGTCTAAACATTATACTTCCAGTACAAAATCCTGAGTTTCTGTTTTCCAATAAATATTCATGTTTGTCACATAAACTAGTGGATATTCAATGAAATTTTCTGAAACCAGGCTGGCATTGATCTAATAATGAAAACTGGGTTTAATATCAAAATAATTGAATATGAACAGCTGTTCCCAATCTATAAAAGTAATGGAAGAAATGATCTAAATAAATTACAGATCTATATAAATTTTGCCTATTTTATCAAATAAAAATAAATTTTAAAAATGCAATAAATTTTAAAAATGCAATAAATTTTAAAAATGCAATAAATTTTCAATAAGAGACATCAACAAATACTCTGTACGACCAGGCATTATGGCTCAAGGCATGGGCACACAGAATTTATTTTTTTTGTTCGGGACCGGGGGGAGGGGGAGGGGGGCGGGGAGATTCAATGAATTATTGAAAAATTATTGCATTTTCTTTTCTTGTTTTATTTGTGGGAACTGCCCCTACCTTAACCCCCGCTGCGCACAGTCATGGTTCAGTGGCAAAGCAATGGCCTCGTAACTGTGAGGCCCCAGGATCAAAACTGTGTCGATGTGCCATATTAGTGCCATTTTGTGGGGCATGAATCCCCGTAGCTCTCATTTATGAATTAAGGGCGTAGGTCCCCTAGTTGATAAGCATAGTAGCATACACATGCTTTAGCATTCACGCAAAACGAACACTGACAAATTGTTATTCAATTAAATCTGAAAATGTATACTATTATCTACATCTATTAGGAATAAATCATTGTCAAAATAATTCCTTAAACTGGGGTAAAAAAACAAATATATATATATATATATGAGCGACAGTGTATAATCTTAGCATGTTTAAAGTCACACGGCATTTCAGATGTATGAAGCGATTTATTATACAGTTTAGTCAATGGTTCATGAAATACATATGCAGCTAAATTATATAGTTTAGGATGCATATTCACAATACTGGTAGATTTATTACAATCGATATTCCTCTATTCTTGTTTCTCATAATCAATTTCTATATCTGTGAATTTAAACACATGAGGAACGCATGTTTTTCACAAATACTAAGAAATGAACTTTTTAATTTGGTTCACATTTGCTCAACGCCGCAATCATAAAGCTGATTCCATTCAATATTATACAAATCTTCAATAAGTTTATCATGTTCAAATTAATTAAAAGACCTGAAAGAATTAATCCTTGGGGAAGCTTTAGCAACACTCATTTTTAAAATAACATATATCAAAGAATGATCACTAAGTCCTACAGAATGTACATCGGCGGGTAACTCTTCGAATCAACTAGAAACAAAGATCAAATCAATGTGAGGGGACACGTGAAGGATAAGCTATTAGATAGAGAAAAAACATAGTCAAGACGTTCTTCAGAGATCTGAAGAAAAAAATCCATATCACTATCAGGTTTTCTGTAAAATACACCAGGAAAATTAGAAGAATGATTCGGTTGTATTAGTTCAATCCACGTACATTCAATATATTCACTTTTTAAATCAAATCGTCTTTTATAAGTTAAATCTTCTCTAATATAACATGCCACTCCACCACATGCAGATTTCCTATCTTTTCTTTCAAAAATGAAATTTTAAATAATAAGTGACAGTAAAGAAGAATAATCAAGAAGCCAAGTCTCTGGTAGTTTCTTACGGCTACTCAAAAGCTTCTTTCTTATTTTTTAAACTTCTTACATGAAGGTGGCTTAATTTCAAGCCCTTTTCAGAAGGAAAATCCGAAATATGCTCCCCGGCATGGGACACCTCTTCGAGTTATACACAATCATTTTCATTTTAAACTGGATCACATGCTAAATCTTATTGTCCACAAAATGGTAGCTGTTCCATCAGGCAGTGTCGGCATTTTCAATCTATAAAAGGTATACCAGAATCATAAATATACTAAGATATGTTTGTACATGAAACATGGAACCACTTGTTACAGTGCGTACAGAGTAGAACACGTTGGTTGCTCCTTACTGCCTTCCAAATCCGTCATATGTAACTCATGTAATAAATATCTTGTAACTCTGCTTCACGAAGAAAATTCATTTGAAGCTTACATTAAATTATATATCAGATTTGGATAATGTGACGCATTTACAAAAGATCTGGCAATTTGTCCAAAATGTCGATTTAAAAAAAATGACTGATCTATACTCAATAACTTTCGTTATAAGTAAATGAGCATTCTGATTTGTTAATTTTTAATTTTTTGTGTAATTTGTGAAGGTATTTTCGAGCCTAATATTTATTATAATAAATTATGTCATATGCATGACAGAATATTCACCTAAATTCTTTTATTAAAAACCCCAACCTAATGCCCTCTCCTAATAGTGAATACTTAAAATACAATGAAAAGACGATATTTTACATTTATATAATGCTTATGGAAATGCAAGAAGAGCGATCAGGTAATATACGTGAAGACCGAACATGATATGATGGTTTTAGCCTAATTATGCTACGAGATAGCATTGCAAACTAATTATAATGTTTGATCATACAAGATATGTTTCTCACCTTCTTCACGTGTTGATCGGTTAGCAGCAGGTTCTGGTCGTTCGGTTAGTTCTGAAGATTCTGCTGATGTTATTTATCAAACAAATGGGAAGTTTACTAAAAATGTGTACGCAATATGTTTCCTGGACGATTTCGAATAATTGCATAGGTTCAGGTATATCATACCTTCTCTTGTCACTTTGTTCATGAAGAAGATTTATTTGAACTTTGACCTGAAATCCTCCATCAGATTTGAATATTGTGAAGCATAATGAAGACATTTAATAGTTTGTTCATAATGGCTTTTTTAATGGGAACACTGTTTTCAATAAACTTTCGTTAGAGGACAAGTCCACTCCAAAAACTGTCTAACAATAGAAACAGAGAAATTAGACAAACCAATCAAAAACATTTTTGAGCCAAATCGGATAACTAATAAGGAAGTTATGAATTTTAATGACAAGAAAAACTTACAAAATGACAAGACAAATTGGCAATATACTCGTGAGTCTATTACGTCAACGCCTCACTATCCATAATTTTTCCTTCTTCATATTGATAACAAAAACGTACGATTTCCCCCTAAAAATCTGGTTTAATCTCACACCAGCATCCAAGTTATATTGATAATATAATGGTTTTATGTGGAAGGTTCTCGTCAGATATATCATGCAAAATTTGAAATTTTGATAATCTATTTATATAAAAATCAGTGAATATGAATGTACAATATTTGGAAAATAGTATCAATTCTTAAAAGTTCATAACAGATTTTGGGACATGTCATGCACGCAATATGATAAAATGCATAATAATAACCTAGGCAAAGACATGGGGGAAATCAAGCTGTGGGGGATAAAAAAAAAATTAATGGGATAAAAATACATAAAGCAATTGATAATAGTGAGTCAATGACGTCACAAATTGAAAAACAAATTGGATATTTATGTAGTGATTTTCGTTGTTCTATAATTGTTCGTACTTTAAAACAAATCATAAGTTCCTTTTAATATCAGTTTCCAGATTTTACTCGAAATGGTTCTGCTCTGTTTTTATTCTTTGTATGCATCTCTTAAAAGCCAGTTATTTTTAGAGTGGACTTTGGAAAATAAACTTTCTGAGAAAAAACAAAAACACCTTGCTTATAATTCCATATGTCGGATTATCATCATGATGTGCATTTTCTAGTTGCAGGGGCGGCTTGATTTTCTTAAGCCAGGAATGGTGCTCTTCTTTGTAGTGGTATGAATAAACATAATATGCTCACAGAGTGTTGCTAGTTTTTGGATATCCGTAATAACAGTACAAGGTAAAGGAAAAAAAAAGGGTACAACGAATTTTTGTTTTCCTTTCTTCACTATCATTTAAAATAAAACTATACAGGATCTTACCATTTCCTTCTTTCGAACCGTTTTCTGCTGATGTGTCAAGTAGTCCGCAATCTTCCGTTGGTGTTACTAAATTTATAATGGATGAATACAAGCATATCTGTGCATATTAAAATATTAGAATAATCACTTAGTTCCTTTGATTTGAAACCCTAACCTGACGCTTTGTCTCAATAGTAAACAACTACAAATACAAGAAAAAAAAATGACATTTGATAGTCTTATGAAGCCTAAATATGGAAAATCCAAGAAGAGTCATCAGTAATATGATGATGACTAAACATGATCAGATGGGTTTTAGCCTATTGTCTTTAAAATAGTGTTAGAAACTAAATAACATATTGTTGCTAAATTGTACTATAACTGTCGAATGTAACTTTATATATATATATATATATATATATATATATATATATATATATATAT
>BEXV01000859.1:83776-98561 GCA_003118195.1 Hemicentrotus pulcherrimus | reverse complement strand
AAATAAAGGCCAAGTCTAAAATCCCTGTTCTGGCGAAATGAATTACCGAGCACACTTCGGGCCATATGCAAAGTAATGTATTTTACATACCTTGATCGGGTTGGACCTCCTCGCTGTTCTGTTCATCCTTTGTGGAGCAGCTTTGAGCTTGAAAAAATGTAAATCTTAGCATTATTGTTCATATTTGTATTGCATCTACGTTAACGTAAAGAAAAACACATAAAGGCAAACTTTATTATAATTCCAAAAATAACAATTTCCCGTCCCTAAATATCAAAAAAGCAGATGGAAAAATATCCTAAAATATTCATTAAAAAAAAATACACTCTTACCAAGATATAAAAATGTATCCATTGAAAGGATTGATGAGATATAAAGGGGTAAACGGCACAGAAAAGGTGGCCAAATAGCTGCGTGTTTTTATTTTATTTAAATGAATGGCAACTGCGTGCGACATAGGTCTCAAAAAGACCTAATGGGTGTTAAATTGTAACTCTTGTATTTGTATGTGTGAAATCAAACACAATTAGGGTTAACAATTTACCCATTATCGGATTGGATTTCACTGACGAAAAGCAACTTCCCTTTCAACCCAACGACATGTATTTTGAATCGAAAAACCTAGTCCTTTTAAAATATTGTATAAAATTATGATTATGTTTTTAAGTAGGAATATAAGTTCGTCATATTTCTAATACAAGCTTACTTCGTGTTTTCCTACAGTAGATGCAAAGGCCTACAATGCCTACAATCATCACTGTGACAGTGCCCATTGCTATCCCGACGATTGCACCTTTCGTCAAATTCTTATCCGTTGTGTTTGTTACATCTAAGAAAAAGGGGCAAGTTGAAAGAAAACTAATATCTGATTAGGACTTTATTTTTTTTAGGATAACCTTAGGGAGCGTCATCTTCCGGGTAGTCTGTATAAACATCTTCTTGTGTTAATAATAGTGATAGTTATAATAAACAATAATAATGATACTAATAACAATTGTTATAACTATAATAGCATTGATCATAATAATAATGACACAGTTGAACTTTGAAAGCTCAAAATAGAACGGGAAATCTCTATTGATGCTCAGAAATACAGCTATTAAAAATCAATTGCAATTTCATGCTCACAGATTTCAACATAAAAAGTGCTATATAAAAGACAATGTCCTATACAACATGAATAACATGAGGTCAAATATTAACATCCACTTAAAGTAAATGTCATTAAAAATGAATCCTTCTAATGTACAGATACAATACATTTCTTATTGAATTTTCCTATTAGTGAAAATGGTGAACAGGCACACAAATAATATCCCTGTTGCACACTGTTTTTATTGTGAGATAGATATACCAAAGTTGTTATGGTTGCTTCCGATGCTAGATACATCTATAACGGTGTTAGGAAGTTGCCATGGGGCTAATCAAGAGGGAAAATGGGTAATTTTGCAAAGCCATTTGTGTTGCACAAAAGAAAAGCCCTGACAGCAATTGGTTTTTATTGTTTTGCGCAAAATTCCAAGTGTGACAAGCAGGCAACAGTGTAGAGGACCGCTGAAACAGCTGAAGTGTGAGGTATCAATTTTTTAAATGTTGTAATAACATACCTGCGGGTGGTTTGATCCATGCTTCAGCTGATACGGCTGTGTTCTCACTTCCATTAGCCGAAAGATATGTGGCGTCACAGGTAAAGTTTCCTGTTTCGGACACCTGGATCTGTCGACTAATATCAGTGGTTCCGTCATCGTTCTGCATAACATCATGAGTAGATGAGACACGTTGTCCATCTTGAAACCAAATGAGTTCAGTATCTTGAACAGGATAAACGTTGGGGAGTGTGCAGGTAAGGGTGAAGGAATGGTTGGCGTGAATGCTGCAGGATGAAGACTCGTCAACCCAGGTGCAAGGTGTGATCACTGGAAGCGTATCAGGGCGAAGACCTTAATTAAAAGATGAAAATGACAATACAAGTATTATTCATCACTTATACCCGTATCAATAATAATGATAATAACAATAACAAGGATGATAATATTAATTATTGTAATAATTATAACAATGGCAACAATAGCACCAACGATTATGATAATACCCCTAATGATTAATACAATGATAGTAATAATGATAATGATAATAGTGTCATTAATACCATTATTATTATTATCATTATTAGTATTAGTATTAGTATTATTATTGTTGTTGTTGTTGCTGTTATCAGAGGGTAGTCACATCAGTGTTCCCAGTGCTCTAACCGCGTGTCCTGCAATAATTATCACAGAGTTGCCCAGTACCACTTAAGTACAGCTGAGGCCAGAGGGACAGATGTGGGCAAAACTTAACGTGTGTTCACATTACGAACAAAATAGAGGTGTCGTAGTAGTGTGGTGTATTCACTTGAATGACTCTCAATCCAAAACTTCCGGGTTCGAATCCCAGGCGACAGTATAAGGTTTTTGAGTAACTCATTGATAAACATTTACCTCTCTCAGCCCAGATGCCAATTCGAACCTGACAATTGCTTGTGTAAAGAAAATATTAGGACCTACAGCAAGAAGAGCTTTAGTGCTCATAAGGATTCGTGGTAAACAAAATTGTTTGAATTGTTATTAATTTCAAACAAAACTGTTCTTGCGTTGCCTTTGCATCGAGGTTTTACGTGAAAGTGTGACTGTTCTCTAAACAGTGTCATACTTAATATATTTCCAAGGCCGTTGTGGAGATTATAAAAGAAACTTACTGAAAACATTGAGCTTGGTGTTGATATTTAGCCCTGGCTTTTGCCCTTGCCAGCCTACGTTACAGCAATAAGTCCCCTCATCAGCCACTGTGATATTTCTCAGACTGAGCGTCGAATTGTCCTTTTGCAAACTTGTTCGATTTGCATATTCTGCTCCATAAGTGGATTCCCCCTTGACAAAGAATAAAATCTTGTGACCCGCAGTACAGTTCTTAAAGTACCAGAAGATGTATTTTACCGGGCCTTCTTTGAAGAGACATGGTATGTTGACAGTGTCACCGGACGTTGTGGAAAGTTCTGTAGTAGTTCCAGAGACGCTGACTGCGGCCCAGATCAGTAAAGTTGTTACGACAAAGGCTGGGTTGATAAGACGGAAATGATGAACCGAACATTTAATTTGATATCGCTGAACAGACACGTTATTGTATACAATTGTTATACCCTGCCGGGACACAGCGTGTGATGAGCAGAATGTGAGGGTGGTGATTGAAAGGTTTGTGAGAGCGTTTATTATATTGTTGCCCTCTCCCTCTCTCTTTATTTTGCTCTCTCACTTTTTCTCTCCCCCACTCTATCTATCTCCCTGTTCTTTCTGCCTACCTCACATCAACCATGAATGTAAAATAGTAAATACGATATCATTCTAGCTATATATAGTGCTTCATATTCCCACGGTGTCTCTTAGGGTTTTAAAAACGTATTATTTGCCTGTCATCGGTTTCAGGCTTGCCCACACACAAAGTAAAAACATTCTGCACTCCATGTGGAGCACTCAAGCCAGTCCGACCCACAGTGTTAAGTAAACTTTAACGAATTTCCTAATTGCATCCTACCTTGTACTCATGTAACATCTGGTTGTTATGTCCTGTTAAAGAATGTCAGTACCGGGATGGGATTCAAACCATCAATCCTTAGATTAAAGGTGATGCAAAGTTTGGGAAATGGTGCAAATTAGCCGGAAAGTGATTCTTTAATATTTGGATTGATTTAGATGCCCCTGTGGATGTATTATAATCACTAGAAAATTTAGCCCCCAAAACACTTCTGTTTTCGAGAAAGTGAATATCAAAATGTATCGGTGCTTGCGATTAATTTAAAATAGCGCCCACGGCCGAAAATTGGTAAATGTGACTGGATTTAGTTCATGCTGCAATGATAATTATAAACCTTTCAGTCAGACAGGAACCCCATGACTTTCACAATCCGATCGCCTGTCTGATTATCAAGATATTTATTATTGAAAATCGAAAGCAAATGTTGCGTTTTCCTAACGGTTTGCGGTTTGCATAACACTACAGTCTATTGGNCCATACGACGTACGACGTGTTGACCACTTTACGACCAATTTATGACGTCTTTAAGACGTCAGGCTGCTATCAGGGACCTTATAAGCTGAACAATTTATGATTTGTGTACGTAGAATCCGATGTTGGAGTCTTTACCCGATTATTATCTTGGAAAAAAATAGGTTATTGAAGACATCATGATGACGTCATTAAAATAATTTGGAAAAATTGTCTTTAAAAGAGGTCATTTTTCCGACCAAAATTACGTCGGACAAAATAGTCTTTTGAAGACGTCGTATTGACGTCGCAACAACGTCGTTGATAGGACAAAAATTATCTTGGGATGAATAGTCTTTACAAGAGGTAATAATGATGTCGTAATGACGTCGTCAATACGTCCAGAATTTTATTGGGAAAAGTAGTCTTTTAGAGACGTCGTTATGACGTCGTCAATACGACAAAATTTATCTTGGACAAATTAGTCTATAAAAGGGGTCATAATGACGTCGTTATCACGTCGTCAATACGACAACATTACATTGGAAAATATTAGACTTTAAAGACGTCATACTGTCGTCGATAACACAAAATATATCTTGAAAAAATAGTCTTTTAAAGACGTCAAAATGATGTCGTTATGACGTCGTTAACACGACAAAAATTATCTTGGAAAAAATAGTCTTTTAAAGACGTCATATTGTCGTCGTCGATAAGACAAAATATATGTTGAGAAAATAAGTTTTTCAAAGACGTCAAAATGATGTCTTTATGACGTCGTTAATACGACAAAACTTATCTTGTAAAAAATAATCTTTTAAAGACGTCATAATAACGTCGTTGATAAGACAACATATATCTTGAAAAAATAGTCTTTTGAAGACGTCAAAATGATGTCGTAATGACGTCGTTAACACGACAAAAATTATCTTGGAAAAATAGTCTTTTAAAGACGTCATATTGTCGTCGTCGATAAGACAAAATATATGTTGAGAAAATAAGTCTTTCAAAGACGTCAAAATGATGTCTTTATGACGTCGTTAATACGACAAAAATTATCTTGTAAAAATGAGTCTTTTGAAGACGTCATTATGACGTCGTTTTGACGTCGTCGCTAACACAAAAATCATGTTTGAAAAAATTATTCTTTTTAAGACGTCATGACGACGTACGACGTGTTGACCACTTTACGACCAATTTATGACGTCTTTAAGACGTCAGGCTGCTATCAGGGTTGTTCATATCCTAAGTGATATTGCATTTATGTTTCATTATTCTTTTGTTATTATTCACACATGCAAGAAAATGTGTTTATTCATTTTGAAGGAAAAAATTCTGTCATTTTGATAGTTTAGTGTTCCATGCCATACATGTACCAAAACAGTGTTTGTGTATTTGATACATTATGTTCATTTAAGCTAAAGAAAAGGAGGAAGAAATATGCTTTCTATGTTTGAAATACAGTCAATCATCTTGAAACGGTATGATCTCTTATTAATTGATANCATATCAAAGACACTGATAACACGTATGGCCATGCATCTCAGATTTAACATCGTGAAACGATGCCTTTAGATTAATATTAATATTAAGAAGGAGCTATTCAAATTGTATTACAACATAAGCTGTTTATTATCTACAATTCATCACTTTAGACTCGATGTCAACCACGACAACCATCGTTGAATGTTGTACGATCGCATTTGTTTATATGAACCAAATCCTTGACTCTAAACCAAAACTTTTTTTTTTACCTTTGAGAGTCCATTGACTGAACCACTGTACTACAACACATGCACATAAATGTAAGCATCATCAGCAGAGGTGAAAACAAAACAATATAAGTGACACATCATTGAATGCCTCTCCAATTGTATTGATAGGGATTTCACACTGGAATATAAATGATACCTAATTGTAATGCTTCCCCTACGTAGTGTAAATACCCATATTAAATTCAGTTTGATGAAATACAAGTAAAGAAAGTTATTATTCACTTATGATAAGGAAGGCATAGCCACGTACGTTATGTCAACAATAGACCTACAAATGAGTCACGATATACTTCGAAAATCAACAAGTTGAAAATAAAAAAATATAACGTCTGAGACCTTGAATTTTCGTCCAAACCTGGGAATTAATGATGACCGAATAAAACCCTTTGGGTGAAAAGTCGCAGCTTTAGACGTTTCACAGAATCACTCAATTAATGTTCCACTCTTTATAAATGTTTATATATATATATATATATATGTATATATAGAACAAATAATTTAATTTTGATAATCCTCCTTAACAGCAATATACAAATAATAATGAAAAATATTGATATACAAACAAAAATCATTGATAATACTCTTCTACTCCTCTTTCTTGTTATATCATACCATCACAAGTTACATTTTCTTAAAAAGCAATACAAATTCCATAATCTAAACAAATAATTTCCATGCACTTTATCTAACCCTAATTTTACCCGGGTCAGTGGGCCAGGCGCGTACGCAGGGGGTGGTTTGGGGGGTTAACCCCCCGCCCCTCGAATTTGTTTAATGTGTAGGTTTTTAGAGGATACCCTTCCCCCCTCCCGCCCTCAAATTTTCTTTAAGTGTTAAAAAAACTTGAAATAAAAGAAACTGACCTTTACCCCCACTGAACGAAATATCGGTCGGCATAATTTGCCAATTTCCGGGACCCCCCCCCCCCCCCAAAAAAAAAAAAAAAAATGTGCCTCTTTTTCTTCTTCTTGGTAAATCCTTCTAATATTTTGGAGATTCCTGGACAGTGTAAGACATAAGGCCCGTTCACACACAACAATTAGTGCGAATTCGATAGCGATGCAAACAAAAAATGTTTCTTTTCAGGGGGCGTCCATTCACACATACGAAGAATTCTCGCTCGAGGACGAGAACGTCCGTATTTCGCATGAGAGAATCTCGACGCAAGACATACTGCAATTTCGACTGCGAAAAAAATCGCAGAGATTCGTGAAAAAAATTCGATTTTAAAGGTAAAGAGCAGTTATGGTCATGCGATTGCATTTTGAAAGAAACGTTGTGGAATCGATCAGAAAAGGTTGATCATCTAGCATCTAGTATCTGCAAGGTTCTGGAATCATCAAAATGATAAGAAATTTCGCCCATTCTTGGTAAAGTTACAAGCACTATACACAGAAAGATGTATATGGGACTACCCTGTATCTCTCACAGACCATGAGAGAAACAAATTTACCAAATATATGAATTAGTAGGCGGTTCCCGGCAATTTTTTTATCATCGTGTATTAGTCAAAACATATCCTTTCACATGATTGGTAATGAGAGCTTCCATTTCAGTTTTAGAAATTGGGGCATTTCCAATACTGGTCTTTACCTTTAAGTCTCACTTTTTTTCTGTAGGTGTGAACTCTCATATCGTCTTACAGTGCATGTATTCTATTACGCACTTCGAGTCATAAGGGTTTGTGCATGTAAACTGATTCAGTACTTAGCCTGTTTCAAGATCCTGGTTTGTATATATCAACCCGGTGGCTGGCCCGTATAATAGGCCTACGTAAGTTACTGAACAACAGCCCCTTTCCGAGTGATAGTTTTCTTACCTTGAATATGTGCCATGGCCTTTTGTTCTTTCTTCCGCAGTCTCAATAACTCATGGACGCTGGCACAGTGGTGTATATTCAATTTCACGTAAATACGTACCGTTCTATTAGTTTATCGATCATTCAAAATACACAGCTACTCGCGTGATTTATGTAAACAATACCCTTGAGATATTTGCAAGGCAAATAATAATTCCCTGTATTACTCTCTTAAAGTCCAGGGCATCCCAAAAAGTCAATTAAAAAGCCTGTTAACTTTATGTACGAGCGATTCAACGGGTTGTTGGAGAACTTGTAGCTTTGACGGTCCCACGAAACAATGCCAGTGTTATTAAGATTACAACTCAATATACCCTTGCGAGAGAGCCTCTATCATTGCACTGTTAACGCCGACTGGATCTATCAAACATGTAGAGACATGAGGGTGATTCATGATTCCGCTATTGTCACTGCGGACGATCAGGTACACGCGATTAGATCATTGTAGTTCCATTTTACTAATTATATAGCTGTCAGTTGGTCTCCTTAATTCACATAATAGGCTCGCTTTACAATACGTACGCCTATATATATAGAAATGAATCATGATGTTATTTGTCTAGGTCAATTCATACCAGAACCACCATTTTTTTTTTTTCTTGTATATGTGATCTAGACTTTTACATTGTTACGCAAATGCAGTGCCCTAATGAGTAACAATTTGAGGGATCTGACCCAGTATGCATTCTTAATCATCAAGAAGAACACAATGACAAAACTAGGGAAGGCTTCTCTCAATGGTTGTATTACAACATATGGCGCAACTTCAAGTGACCTGGGGGAAACCCAACAGTATAGACACCTGTGTCCATGTTTACCAGATAACACAAACAAATGACACAGATAAGAGGAATATATTTCCATTTTTTATATTTTCATGGGATCGAAAATCATGACCAACTTACATTAGTCGCCTCACACTGCTTGTAAGCGGAACGAACTCGTGTTCATTTACTTATTGTCCAATAACAAAAGATTTACATGTACAACTGTGATAATGCTTTATTATGAGAATGTCTCTCGGGTGAATACGTTTTATTTGTATCTCCCTGTCTCTCTCTCTCTCTCTCTCTTTCTTTCTCTCTCTCTTTCTTTCTCTCTCTCTCTCTCTCTTTCTCAATTCTCTCTCGCTCTCTATCTCGTTCTTTAGTACCCTATCTCGTCTCTTTTCTCTCTTCACATGCGCTCGCTTCCATCCTGTTATGGAATGTAGTCCAATGGCCAAAGTATATTTTTGTACAGGAATTTACTTCCAAATTGAATACATGTATTACGTATGCAATATTTACAAGAATACATTATGGATTTCTCACAACGTAGTTTGAATTCATATTTGCGAAACGTTCCCGATCAATATCAAGAACTATGCTCATTCTGAAGTCTAGGCTTTCCCGGAATAAAAACAAATCATAATAGTTAATGCAATCAAATCTAGGTATGACAAAAAAACAAAATTGAATTTCAGTGTCTAACTTACTTTTATCAAACAAAATAGGCTTAATTTTGAAACGGTATACGGAACCGAACTCCCCTGAAATTGGGTACTAAATATAAATGTACACAAATTGTTTAATTGTGATTCTTGGGGATTTCGACCCTATATGATTTCTACTTTGGAATATTAACCGTTCAGCATGAATAATATGTTGTACTTTACAATGTACACACATTTTTTCAGGATAGATTTATTTAAAATCCTATTTGATCAGGCCTTCTCACAAGAACAGATATAGCACACTGTGTGTTACCAAATAAATATGCATTTTCATGTTATATGTATATATAACAAGTCAACCGATTATTCAGGCTAATCGTTTATATTCCCGTATCGAAATCACGTCCCCACAATCACAATTACAGTGAAAATTTATAGAGTACCGAACCTGTAACGTCATAAAGATCTATTTTTAGAATTCCTCATTTTTTATTTTATTTTTTTTTCATTTTTCGAAAGAGCATCAAAAATAATATCCAAATATCGAAAACCAATTGAATATGTTAAGTATTGGCTGAGATATGACCGTCTGAATAAAAAAAAAATGCCTATGGGAACTCAGTGTTGTATTCTCTGGCTCCTAACCATTGGGAGCCAGAGCATATAACACTATGTCCCTAAGGACATATATTTATTCAAATGGTCATATCTCAGCCAATGTACTATGATATGATATTAATAACGTAAAAGCTTACATTAATATTCACTTATATTAAATAGCATTCAAAAGTTCAACTTTCTATAAATGCTCAGATACAACACAACTGTTATGCTATTCTCATATTAGTGACAATGGTGAATATAGACACACAAATAAAGTCAATGTGCCACATTGTATTCATCGTGAGATAAATAAACCAACGCTTTCATGATTGTTTCCAGTGCTAGATTAGTCTATACCTGTGTTGGGAAGTTGTCATGGGTCTTTTCAAGACAGGAAATGGGTAACTTTGCAAGAGGCCATCAATTGGTGTTTATCGTTTCATAAACGATTCCATGAGTGGCAAACGAGCAACAGTGCGGCGAGGTGCAGTAAGCTACCAAAGTCTTAGTTACCAATTTTAAAACTTTTAAAAATACATACCTGATGGTGGTATGATCTATGCTTCCATTAGCCGAAATATATGTGGCGTTACAGGTAAAGTTTCCTGTTTCAGGCACCTGAATCTGTCGACTGATATCAATGGTCCCGTCATCGTTCTGCATAACATCATGAGTAGATGAGACACGTTTTCCATCCTGATACCAAAGGATTTCGGTATTTTTAACAGGATAAACGATGGGGAGTGTGCAGGTAAGGGTGACGGATTGGTTGGCATGAATGCTGCAGGATGAAGACTCGTTAGCCCAGGTGCAAAGTGGGATCACTAGGAGCGTATCAGGAGCGAAGACCTTAATTGAAAGATGATAATGATAATAACAGAATTATGAGTAATACAAGTATTATCAATAATAATAATTATGATATAACAAATGATGTTAATAATAACAATAACAACAACAGAACCCATATGGTCATGATGATGCCACTAATAATTATAAGAACGATAGTAATAATGATAATGATAATAGCTGTTATTAGTAATATTATTTAATAGTAGTAATCATTATTACATCAAATGAACAAAAAGAAACCATCAACAACAACAGATAATAAACATTAAACAAACGAGTTGGAGGTGTCTCGATCGGTAAAGTTGTTCATTCACTAGAATGACTCTAAATTCAAAGCTTTCTAGTTTGAATACCAGGCCGACACCAAGGCCTGTGTGTGGGTGACTCATTAATCAAGAAGTACCACTTTCAGCACAGATGTCACTGAGAACCTGACAGTTGCTTGGGATATGACAAATGTAGGACCTTAGGCACGAACGAACAGCTATGGTGCTGATGAGGCTTTATGGGTGAACAAGATCATTAATATCATAATAACAAAAACGTTCTAATGAGGCCTTAACATCTAGGTATTACGTGCAAGTGTGACTGTTCTATATTAACAATTGAATTATCAATACTTTTTCAGGGCCTTCAAGGAGGTGAGAAAAGAAACTTACTGAATACATTGAGCTTGGTGTTGATATTGGGCACTGGTGTTTGCCCTTGCCGGTCAACGTCACATCGATAGTTCCCCTCATCATACATGGTTATGTCTTTAAGAATGTGCGTCGGATTGTCGTTTTGCAAACTTGCTCGATCTGCATATTCTGGTATTCCAGTTAAGTCCCCTTTGGCAATGAAAACAATATTCTGAGGCCCGGTGCCGTCGTTGTAGTACCAAAAGATGTTACGTAACGTGCCTTCTCCGAATAGACATGGTATGTTGACAGTGTCACCGGTTGTCTTTGAAAGTTCTGGTATGGTTCCGGAGACGCTGACTGCGCCCCATGTCAGTAATGCTAGGAGTCCACTGAGCCGGCGCCAGTTGGCGCCAGTTGGCGCCAAAAATTATGTGATTGGCGCGTAGTGGCTCGCTGTGGCGCCGAAGTAATGTCCGCTCGGCATGTGTCGCCAAGTGGAATAAACCGGGTGCCATATGGCGTGCGTCAAATGCCACCCGGCTTGCTCCAAAATGTTGCGCCAGTTTGCGCCAGTTCGCGCCATTACACGGCCATTTGATTCCAAAATTCACCCTGTTGGCGCCATTCGCGCNACGACAACTACCCCATAGGACAACTACCCCGGAGAACTACCCCCGGGACAACTACCCCCTACGACAACTATCCTCCAGTCAACAATCCCCCGGACAATTACCTCCTAGGCTATGTTTCAGGGGGTATTTGTCCTAATGGATGGTTGTCGTAGGGGGTAGTTTTCCTAGGGGGTAGTTGTCCTACAGGGTAGTTGACTGGGGTGGTTATCCGGGGGTTGATGTCCAGGGAGTAGGTGTCCTAAAACCGAAAGAAGCATGTATTTTGAGATCGAAATAACTGTGCAGGCACGATATTGAATACAAATGTTAATACCCTTCTGGGACAAAGCGTGCGATGCGCAGAATGTCAGTGTTTTTTTTTTTTTTTCACTTTCTTCTTTATCATTTCGCTCTTACTTTCTAAACCCTCTCTCTTTTCTCACACCTACCACATTTTTCTAATAATAATAACAATAATGATAATAATAATAATACCAATATTAACAATATTCGGGGCTTATAAAACGCTTAAAATGCTGACGGTGCCTCTTAGCATTTCGCAGATATTTTATTTCCCTGTCATCGGTTCAGATTTACCCACACACAATGTATAAGCATTCTGCACTCCCTGTGGAGCACAGAAGCCAGTCGCCGTTTTATAGACGCCCACAGAGCTAAGCAAACTATATTGGCTTTTGCATCCTACTGGGTACCAATTAAGCAATTGTTTGGAAATTGAAAACTCTATATTTGTCCTGTCAAAGAACGGTACTGCCTGGCTGTGGTTCAAACCGTCATTTATTAGATTAAAGGGCAACTGACTGAACCACCGTACCAGAACACCTCCACACAAATGATGTTTGTATCATTTACAAAGCTGATAACAATACAGTTTTGCGCCACGTGATCGAGGGCCTTTCCCCTGTCGATCCCTGATGATGGGAATTTCATCATGGAATAATTTATGGTTCTAGGACACCTACCCCCTGGACATCCACCCTCCGGATAACCACCCCCAGTCCACTACCCTAGAACAACTACACACAGGGCAACCACCCTCTAGGACGACTACCCCGCGGGACAACTACCCCCTATGACAACTACACCCGGACTAATACCCACTAGACAACTACCCCCTAGGATAATTGATAATTGATAAAAGGAGGTAGTTGTCTGAGGGTAGTTGTCCAGGGGTAGTTGTCCTTAAGGTTAGTTGACTGGAGGTGGTTATCCAGGGGTGTATGCCCAGGGGGTAGGTGTCCGGATACGATCAATTATACCTAATTCTAAATATTCCCCTTTCTAGATTCAATACCTGTAAAACAATCAATACTTACATTTGTTTAAATGAAGAAATACATAATTATTCCATAATCGACATACATAATTTCTATGCATTATCCTAACTATTATCAATTCTATTAATTATGCACTCTCATGCGCACTGTACTACGAGTGATACGCGTCTATGGCTATAAATGAATTCAGCCCAAAACTTGTTTCAAAAGCCTGGCTGTTAACTCGATGTTTGGCACCAACGTAAGTTGCCAAAAAGTGATAAAATCAACCCCGTTTCTAAGTGATTTTATACCTTTATAATCTGCCATGGCCTTTTGGGCCTTTATTCCGCGATCTCATGAAATCATGGACCCTCACATATTAAATGCGTTAAAATTTACATCGCAAGTTATTATGTACATAACTTTTCTCTTAGTTTTTAAACTATCATAAAATATAGCTTAACATGCGCACTTTGTCAACAATACCCGATAGATATGTGAATGGCAAAGGAAATCTCAATAGATTATTCCCTAAATACTCTCTTAAAGATAGTACTAATTTAGAAGTTACTTCAAAACGAAAGGGCTTGAAAATGTCTTTGAGTGGAAGAATAACGACCGTTAGTTGTCGATTCGTCTTTAAAGAATGCAATCATTTTAGTAAATAGTCTTATTTTTAGACCATTATACCGAATTGTCGTACGTTTTGTGGTGAGCAAATATTAAATAAGTTTAACTTGGGCAATTACAAGAAGTAGGTTATTGATGTAGACAAACGCTTATGTACACTTTACAACTCATTATATATATGTTATTACCAAAGAACAGTTTCTACTCAATAGTGTCTATCTAACAGTGAAGTCTAAAAAGTAAACGAGTTAACTTGCATAATGTGAATACTGGAACACTGCTAACATTTAAATTCCACAGATAGGACATACGTGACATATTCATAATTCCTGCAAAGTTTTACAGGATTTGATGTTGGCTGTACATGGGACAGGGTATCGTTTCACAAAACCGTCATAAATACAAGTTTGCCACCCTTCCTCCATTGAAAAGCGTCTGAATTTAAACTGATTATTGGCCAACTTGTATTATGATGGTCTAGTCAATTATCAAACAATTCTCATGCGTTATCATTTTGCGAGAAAAAAAGAGTCAATAACCTATTGCAAACCAGTCTTTTTGAAAGCCACCGGACACCCTGAGTGGATTTAACAGGCAGGGACACGAATGTGCTTCCACCAATGTCCTTTTGGTGTTTATGCAGATAATAGAGACATCCATATAAGGCAGTGCATTAAAAGACGGTCGATTGTAGCAGTCCCCATTGTCTTCGTGCGAATCTAAAAATCCCTAATGTATAAGCATAACGATCGTGACCTAGATGTATACTCCTTAAAAATAAAATTCGCATGAACTCCCTACACAAAACTTATTTTATGATGTCATGTTTGCCATGACAGTTCATACTGTCTAAATATCCTAATCTCAATATCAATTCTGCTATGGTGATTATAATAGACTTTGACATTTTTGTGTACATTATCAAGCTCAATGTGCAATAGTTTGAGGGAACTTGACAAAACAACTATGCATTACATGAAGTAATTACACAACCTGTACATGAACTGTTTATAACAACAGGGAGAGGCTTTAAACCCGATGTCTGGCGCCAACATATTTTACTGAGCGATACTTATTAGTACCCCCCCCCCCCCCCCC
>BEXV01000859.1:3604-28485 GCA_003118195.1 Hemicentrotus pulcherrimus | reverse complement strand
CCCAACTCTAAATCTCCCACACTCACCCACTGGGGTGAGTTCAGAATTATTATTACGTCTTAAGAATTAGGTATAACATGATAACATCTATTGCCAATTCATTTATCCCAGAACAGCAGGGAGGGCGTCATGTATGAATCTTATACAATTCAATAATTACGTATAAATTTGTGAAATTTCACCCGAAAAAGAAAAGGGTAACCTGTTGTGATAATAGTCATTATTCGCTTTTGCATAAATATGCAGTTCACTGTAAGGAAAAAAAAAATTTCTTGAAAAAGCTGGAGTAAGAATTGCTTTTATTTGCATAGGCCTACTTAAATCGTTAAATCTATTTCTGTAACTTAATGAAGGCTCAGTTATCTTCAATGATTTTATGTCTTCGAGATAAAACAGGTTTGGACATTTAAAGAAATGTTCGAAATTTAATGTTTGTATTTTTCATTCAAATGTCATTAACAGGAAACATTGGTTGGCCGAATACTACATAACAACTTGCCGTACGACTTAACACGATGGGTAAGCTACAGGGTTTTATAAACCTTCCACCATGCATTTCAATTCAGTTATTTTGGAGGCCAACTACATGTATATAAACATAATCCTTATTCTGTAAAAGTACGAGTACATCTGATTTTTTATTTTAACAAAAAATCATTTAGATATCATTACCGAAGAGCTACAGATTGTCGGATAGCAAAAGAAAAACAATGATATATCTTTTACCAACAGATTGGCTTATCGACTAAAATAAAATTACAGTATTTGTTTCATTAGATGCTCTTCTACTCAAAGAAATATAAGTACTTACATGTGCAGTAATAATCCTATTTTTGTTTTAAAAAATCTAAACCAAAACGTCGTATTACTATTTGCATGACGCTAATATATTATGAGTAGAGTGAACATCTAACGACCCAAGAGGTGTTTAGGGGTGTATTTCATTATACATCGAATCTCATTATCATATACACTTTTAATACCTGAAGGAGTTGGTATCCTAAAATATGAAAAGGACTAGACTTTCATAGAGTAGATAGTTCAGGTACTATAACCATGTCTAGGCTTTTTACGGTTTTTTAAAATAGGTTATAGTCACTAGTTGGATTTCATTAAATAGTTAAAAAACAAATGTTAATTCCCCAAAGCACGCTCAGATCAGTTACGTGGTGGGGCAGGGGTCTCGAAGACAAGAGGCTCCGGGATCGAAACTCATTTGATGAGCTAGCGCCCTATGCTAAATCATTAACATAATATTTACCTTAAGCAATTGGACTGCTGATTGCAAACTTAGGGACATGTGTTTGCTTCTTTTTAAACTGTCTGGTATATAAATCGATCAGCCTGAGCAAGGACTAATTGAATGAAATTGCCATTTTCTTCTTTTTCAATTTAAAGATGTTATGATACCAACTGGATCTATTCTTGCAGTCGTCATTATTGCCATTGCAGTTACCATCTGTATAGTAGTCTGGAGGTAAGGAAAATATGCCTTTATATAATTTCATAACTAGAATCACCTACCACACAGTAATATACTGTTCCGTATTATAAAATAGTCACAGTTTTAGCTGTACATAGATTATAAACCCTTAGGTAGCTGATGGATATGACACAGTTTGAAACTCTCTACATTCCTAATCTGAGATGGGTTATACAAGCAGCAGCTAAGATCAGTAATATCACATTATATCACCACAAAAGAATACATTATATTACATTACCACATCATCCCACATAATATACCATCCCAGGTCCAAGCATTGCGCATTTGAGACTAAATTCATTAATTTACATTGGTGTTAGCGCTGTAATAATTGTGGATAGGTGTCAGTGGCTTGAAGGATAACATTGTCACTTAAGCTTGCATTATCTGATATCGGCTTTCATTTCAGTCTTGGTGATGAGTGCAAAAGGGAAAGTAATTGTATATTGGCTGCTTTTTCTCAAAAGGACGGATATTCATTTTGCTCTTTTCATACGATATCGAAGAGTTTGTCCTTTTTCATGCTATGTTTAAGGTAGTTGATGCATTTGTTATGATAATTTTGTATCAGTTCTTCGTCATCGACAGAGAGATACGGAATCATCCATATTTTATTATTTGCATTGTTCATTCTGTCAACAGAAGAAGACAATTGAGGAAGTCCCCTGATACATCAACGATTGACACACCAACCTACGACTGCATAGGAAATGATTACAAGATATGCTTTACAAGGGACACCAGGGGCACAGTCGGGAACAACAATGATTCCTACATCGGACTCGACCTGGGTAGCATGCAATCCGTTGAAACGGACGAATCACGTAATATGGGTCTGGGCGAAGGCATAACAGGACGTCCACGAACAGCTACAGGATCAAGTAGCCCTAGAGGGCGCTTAAATACAGGCAGCAGTACTACAGCACTTGTAGCTGTCGACGACGAAGGTTATGCTTCGCTAAGGATTGGGGAAGTTCGGAGTACTCAACAGTTACCTTACACGAGTCTGTTACGCTGGGGAAATTCTGACCAAAGGGGAGGGCAGAATGCTTCAGAAGGAGACGTGGGTTGTAGGGAGGGTGCGGACTTCGATCAGTTTCGATCTGCTTTTGAAGCGCACCATCGGAGTTCGATAGACACGAACAGCAATCTGTATGAAACCTTGGATACCCCGCGGCCATCCATAGACATGGGAGTCCTTCGCAAGCAGGGTAGTCTTGGTGAGAACGAGTATGAAGAACTTGACAACATGAACATCAACCCTAATAATGCTGTTGACCAATTGACAAGCGAGGGCGCCACACCTCCGCCTAAGTCAGAGTACGGTGCAACCAGCCCTTCTTGTAGCACAGCTCTACGGGGCAATAACAAAGATGACACATCATACAGTGAAGTTGATGATCCTAACATGATATTCAATGACCTGTATCAGCCCTCCAGAAGTGACGTTGTTCAAAGACATACTTGTAAATCCACCATTCAAAGGACCGCTTCGAAGTCGCAAAAGGCGAACCTACGGAATGACGGCACACAAGACAAAGCCTCATCTGAACCAACAGCAGATCGTCCAAAGTCTCATAATCCATATTATTTTTGCCTTAACACTTTGGAAGGTAAAGATGCAACAGACCTAGACGTTACAAGTATGGCAAACGGTGTCACTACTTTTGTGGAACCTTGTGCCAAGATGAAAGAAGAAAACGATAAAGAACAAGTCAATAGAAATGATGAGGGTGTTGGAGGGCGACAATACTTTACCCTGGAACCCTCCAGTTAGACATTTTCCAATTTGTTGAAACCGAAGGGCATTTTGTCATTTGGTTTATCAAACAGATTCATGCTCGCTAATTGACATTTAATATTTCATTTGCAATTCAGATAATCAAGAGACATTAGTGTAAGTTCATGATAAATGTTGAACAAGATAATAATAAAAAGCAGTATGTCTACTTATATGGCGCAGCTATACCGATGAACTCTACAGCGCCTAAATCAAAGTAGCGTATTATTAACCAGGCAATAGTTAAGCCGCCGTGATGAGGCTCTAGATTATTCAAGGAATTACCACCTGCCGCGCACTTAATTACTTCACTTGGGTAGAGAGTGACAAACGTTGAATAATGCCTTTTGTTCAAACGACATTATTGCCCGGCGCGAATCTCACTGCGAACCATGTTATTTACTGTCCGTTGACGTATCCCCTGAAACACGGCATCACTTCCTCTAATTTCATAAATTATAGATAATGACATGGAGATACACTCTATCACATTATGATATAAACGAAAGAACGAATATGTTTCTTAACAATTCATGCGCCACAACCAGTTTAACCAATGTTTATAACGAATGGAAATTCATGACTGCGTTTACAAAACTGTTCATAATATTAATTAATGGTGAAGCAAATTTATTTGAACAGAAACTGTCTATAATTCGTGCTGAACGGTTCTTTGTCTAAGGAATTGGAAGGGTTTGGAAGCATCTTAAGTATTTAACTACTGACTAAATTATCGCTGTGAGGTACAGCAATAAACGACATTCATGAAACACAATCATGGGTAAATGGGTCTACACGAATCCGTAGTTTGATCTCAAGTTATCGACTAATGTTAATCATATTTGAAATACAGAACCATTTTAAAACTGTAACGACTATTGGTCATTATTTCTAAAATACCATTTCACGAAGGAATAATAATTAGAAAGTAGACGCATCATACTTTGTCAACCAGAACTGAACCTAGGTTTTAAATTTTCTATACGGTATAGTTTTTTGAGGGAGAATAAAGTGTCATACTTGTTTTCTCTTTTATTTTGTACTGCGAAAGCTTATAAATCATGTGTGTCATAAATTGTATATTGACGTGTGTATTGACGTTTTTGCAAAGCTTTAATACATTTCCTGGAACGAATTTTAAAATATTCGATCGTTTCGCTCTGTGAGAACTACAATCAGCTCATTTTCAGTTAACTACTGTTTAGAGTGGTCAAAGGTTGTTTGCTTAAGTGACGCGAAGTTTCAGATGTCCATGATTAATGTGTATACTGATTAAATCTACTAGTGACCAAAACACCGTTTCGTAAGCGACTAAAGAGCATTTTCTATTTGTCTTCAAGTATCTATTCCACATGATGTTCTAGTTGATTTAATATATCAAGAAATTTGCAAACCAAGTTTGAATATTCAGATATAAATATATATACAAAGTGTGTGTGTGTGTGTGCGCGCGCGTGTGTAAGTGTGTGTGTGTTTGTATGTGTGAATTTGCGTGCCTATTTGTGTACATGTATGACCGTGAGTATGGTTGTGTGTCTAAAAATTTAAACAAGCGTCATGGTTTCGATTCCCCACTTTTTATTCATCAAATAAACGATTTTTGGGAAGTCATCTTCCTCGAGTGAAGAAGAGAGAGGTCTTATGAGATATAATTATATGTTTGCTATCGTGTGTCCCTTTATGACGTACATCATTTCAAATATCAACTATCTTCACAGATATCATAAAAAGTTGAACCAGAAAAGAACTCATGTTTACCTACATCGATAAAGAAATGGTGTTTAGTCCAAGATACACAAAAGACGGAGAAGAATAAATTGCTTTAGTTACTACAACTTGTTGCCTATATGAAGGCCATTACCGCATGCTCCGTACTTCCTCTTTCAAACTGGGAGAAAATGTCTATAGACACATGCGATGATATTAATAAAGATGATTTGGGCAGTAATTAATCAGTTTAATGGCTCTAAACCCATTTGTCCCATATTCAGAACCCTTAGGACTACAAGGAAATAACCCCTTTCTACTACAGTTATTGCGAATTAAGGCACCAACAATAAAGAAACCAGGATCTCTTGTACGATTATCAGGCCCAATATTCAAAAAATATATCCCAGCGCTCCCACATATTTAGGATATGTACAAATATTAGATGCTGGAATGTTTTTCTTCAAGTGGGTATGTATAACATAAACGCAGGGACTCTAGACAAATCCGACTTGAGTGCAAGTTCAACACCTATACTTGTAGATGAAAATCCAAGATAATTAGTATTCAGATTACGAAATGCGTAATTTCAATGTTCCCACATTTCCAATGGGGATGTAGAGTTATATTGAAATTGTCTTAGGTTCATTTTTCGATAGACTTTGCAATCTTGCTGGTTAATAAGAGAATTGAGCGTAACAGAGAAGTGTGAGGAAAATAACCCAAGCTTGATAACAATAATTCAAGTGAGTAAGAAACTTGAAAGACAAAAGGTTTAAATGCAATTTAATCACAACTCTCCAAATATCCAACTGCAAAGTTGCATTTTGTTGAATGAGTTTATTATGAAGGGATATTTGAAGAAAAAAGAGATTAGACAGGCTTTGGAATTCCCCTTTTCGTAATGCTTATTTACCCGGACAGTCCAAAGGTTCTGACTTGACAAATCTGTCAGAGATCAACTCTTACATAACCATGATCATGGAAGTTGTTGTGGTACTGGTAGTGGTGGCGGTAGTGGCGATGTGACTTACTGCTTTGTGTATTTTAAATGATTCCAAACAGAAAATGGCATCATGTAATTTACATGAATATTTTTGGATGTCATCAAGTCTTCAATACTATATAAACATGTTGATTCAGGTGATCGGGGATGTAACGGTGGTGGTTTTGTGGTAGTGGTGGAATTGGTGGTGATGGTTGTACTGGTAGAGTACTTTTGTGGTAGTAAGGTCATTGTGACATGGACTCAATTTGGACTTAAGGTGGAGTGGAGCTTGAAACAGACAATTTCGGCAGCTCAGGTGAAGTAAATGGGTACCTGGAAGGAATTCATTCCTTGAAATGCTAGATCGCTGTGATGGCAGCACAGCTAAAAGGGTAATAATATCCAAGTTTGGAAGCGCTTAGATACTTATTGTGATTTGCGCTATTTAAAAGCTGAATATTATTATTATTATTATTTATTTAAGTTACCGCATCTTTAAAATAATGAAACATCCAAAAGACGCTCTTACGAATAAGTAAACATACCCAGACTGACCGTAATCAATATGGTCCCTTGCAAACAATATCATAATCTTGCGTGTAAAGTCAATATGTAAAACAAGAACAGGGCGATTAAACATTGGACCCTTGAATTATTTCTCTCTGTTCCGTCTTGCCTATGAGTAAAAATTTGGGCACAGTTCATCCTGCCCGTTGAGCGAACCCTTTTCCGAAAGAAATAGATTTAGGTTTTCGGTTGCCAACAGGTCTGCCCTGTATGATATTACGATGCTCTTGAAATAGATGTTTGAATCGCTGTGAAGCTTTCACGATGACTAGGTTTTAAATATCGCAATGAGCAATGTCCTCATTTATTAAGGCATGAATGGATCATTCCGTATCATCATTTGTCAGCTTTATTCCGTTATAAAACAATTGTGTGATACTTTGGAGACATCGGATTGCCTGCAATTTTTGTATATGCTTATGTAAGTTGTTCTTTTACGAAGTCTTCCTGATGATAAAATTATGGACAAGTACAAGTGGCTCATCGTTGTGCTCATAACCATCGGAAGGGGTTTTGGTAATTATAAATTACTATTACTACTACTAATACTATATACTAATACTACCTCTGCTTCCAATAATACTTATAAAATTAATACTTGCCGTAGTAATACTTCTAATAATGATTACAATTTTAGAATCGTTGAGAAATTATTCAGGGCTTTCAATTTGTAAGAAAGATCTATACAATTGCTCTATTTTCTAAACTCATTCTACATGTTACAGTACCTGAAAAGATGTTAAAAGTTTTCAAAAAATACAAGAGTAACTATCGAAGACGAACCAAGTGGAGCTTGAAGTTTTTTGCATGTCTTATCATTATTAATACAAACTATATTTCCAATGCATGTTTAAATTATTATTATTTTTCTACGTGGCAATGATAACATACCTTGTTTATTCTGAACAAAATAGAAAGGTACTTCCCCCTCCAATAATAATAACTGTGGAATCCATCATACCACTTAAAGAACCTGTTGTGTCTCAATGAAATAGATCATAAAGGATTTTGTTTAATCCCTTTGGTATAACCCTCAAACTATTTTTGTCTTCAGTAAATACTTGTATAAAAATTTACTTATGGGGCGAAGAAAGACAATAAAATGTTCGGATATTCATGACTCCTTTCGATGCCATGATGTTTCCCCTTCCTCTAAAAATGCACAACGATCGTTTTCGCAGTCACTTATTGTTGTACTCTTCAAATAGATGATGCAAAAGCTGACTGCGTCTCCCCGGACCCTCCCTGTTCCAACTGTAGATCAGACCAACAGCTGGAAAATGAAGACTCTTTTCCTGTCAATTCGTACCTAACATGGACATGCAATGACGGATTCATTATGGAGGGTGATGCTGACGCCGTCGTTTGGGTTTGCGGAATGGATGGGGAGTGGCTGGGTGACGAGCCTAATTGTACAGGTAAAATTTCGTAACAATATTTGGTATTCATAAAACCCATGACGACTTAAAGGAGGCACATCAGAACTGTAACCTCCCTCCCCCTTCTATTTGGTTAATCAAGTAACATACCTATACAAGAACACAACTCCAAAACTGTGCCGCCCTCCCCTTTTCGAGGTGATGCCTTTACTTTCCTTTCTCTCTTTTTCTTGCTAGTCACAAAGAAATATGATTATTTTGTTTTGCTTGTCAAAAATATTCTCAAACTTATCCTCCATATTTTAGCATATTCTTAATCCACCCTTTCGCACTATTTTCAGTCCGGGTTTAGAATTTCGTCTATCTTTTATGGAGCACCAAATGTCGACCTCACAGCTCTGTCCTGAAAAATATTTTTGAAATATATAAACATACTTCAATGTTTTAACGGATTAAAAAACAAAATGATATCCGCCTAATGAATTTGGTTTATATCATTTTATGATGGGATACATTTTGCTCAAATCACTTTGTTACAGTTTTTTAAAGAATAAAGAGCTCTAATAATGTTTGATCCACAAGAAAGTGGACTTAAAAAAAACTGCTAGTATCCTAAACTTAGTCCATCTTCATAAAAAATACGCCAGTGCATATCAATTTAACATTCATCCTAAAAGTTCTAAATCATTCAACCCCTCTAAAATGAATTTTGACATGGAACATAGGCACAGAGACCATGTTCCCCCTGTTTCAAGTACTTTGTATGAAAAACATATACCGTAATTATATCTCCGAAATGCAGTAATGACGTGTTCCAGTCCTCCTATCCCAGCGAATGGTCTGGTAGTGAATAGAACTCTCGAGAACCGATACACACCTGGTGATGCGATCCGATACACCTGCGATACGGGCTATGAATTAAACAACACAGAAACAACCAGCACTTGTCTGTCAAATTTTACATGGACCTATATGGACCCGTTTTGTAAAAGTAAGCGTTTATATTATTACAATGTCTTGCATTTCGATATACAAAAATATCTTTTATACAGCTCAGTTATACCCTCGCAGTTTCATGATTAGTTGGAGTAATTTTCTAGACTCTTTATTCTTCATCTTTTTTCCATTTCTTCTTTTTCTTCGCCTGTCTTCATATTTCATTCACTTTCGTTCTTTATTACAATATATTTCTAGTGTATTATTTTGTTAGGTCTATTAAGAAACAAGCATATGGTTTTTTAGGATTTACGCTTTCTTCCTTTTCTTAAAAGTTTTAGTAGACAGTATCAAATTTCTTTTGATAAAACAAATTAACAAAAAAGTTAAGAAAATTTATTTTACTACAAATTAGTTTGAAAAAAAAAAAACTGTTTGTAATGGTATAGTCATGATATTGGAAAAGTCATCGGGTAGTATCGTATGACCTACTACTTGAGTGCAGCATAGGCAATACAGTCCTGTGGCAAAGCATATTGCCAAATGTTTAAATACGATATAACACAAAAAAATGGGGCACTGTTAAGATTGGAAATGGAATATTGTTTTTAAAAAATTGCCATCGCCATACTTGCAAAGTATTCAACATTTAAGAGGGAATGTCTATGTCAATGTATCCTGCGCTGATCAAGGAAATTTGTCGTTGGCAATCCTTTGTCATGTGAGTAAGCCTTAACAAATATATTGAAACTTTTAACCAGAGTAACATATCTATACTTTCGGAATCTCTTGGTTTATAGAATGGAAAAAGACGACATTACCCAGCTTTTCTCTTCTTTCGCTTTCCCAGATATGGGACGAAATATTAACTGACCCGTACTCTGAAAGTTTATTTGAAATGGTTTTATGGCATAAGTTAAAGATCAGGCGCGATTTTCATGTACGATGGCACAACAGAAATATGATTTTTTTTAAATTATTATTTTGCTGCTTTGTTTGTTTGTTTGTTTGGTATCCATTTTTTTACTTTTAAAGTCCAGTGCCTGGATGGTCAAATATATTTTCCGGAACAAAACTCATGCTTTGGTGTACCTGACGGCGAAATGATATGGGACATGGCCAGGGATAACTGCGAGGGAAAGGGAGGCTTTCTAGCTCTTGTAAAAGATAATGAAACCCAACATTTGCTCAGAGACAATTTAGTGATCGGTGAAGGACTCTGGATCGGTGGAAAGGCAGGCAGGCATTGGATGTGGAGTAGCGGTAATTATATATTCCTTACCTTTCATCACAAAAATATATTGGTAATTTGAATAATCATAAGCTAATTTCTAAAAAGGAATTTTGAGAAATCAATCCAAGGGAAATTTCAATATCGTGTTGCATGTAAGCAATGAAAGCCATAAAATAGCGTTCTGTTTTAATTGGATATTTAAAAGGCATAAAGAGACTTCTAAGTCTATTTTGCGCTTTAAAAGTCTATCTTCATTGTTATTATTCTGAATATCCCATAGGAATCATATCCATACCATTTATTATTTTGTTGTAATGTTCGCCCGTTCCAAAATTAGTTCGAGAGGGCCTTTGAATAAATGCTCTAAGTTGATTTTTCGAAAGTGTTCACAAATGATATTAGTCAAAACCTTATGTTCATCAACCTAAAGATGATTCACACACGGTTCTATATCAGGAAATTTGATAACAAATTGTATTTACATAATATACACTTTTTTTGTTTAGAAAATGTTTAATGGCATTATGTGGGGGAGAATGTTTAATTAATTTCTCAAATCCTTATTAAAGTGTCGGACCTTCTCAAGAACAGATATCAAGAGATTTAATAACACAATATATATGCCTAACGATTACCTACCATATACTTAGTCTGTTATTTGTTTGTTTGGTGGTTTTATCAATTTGTTGTTTTTAGACAATAATTTTGTTTATTGTACAGACGGGAGAAACATAAATAGACTGTTTTGGAACGAGGGTGAGCCAAGCAACACTAATAGCAAGGAGGGCTGCATCGAAATCAGACAACAACAACAACAGAATGATTGGAATGACGAAGACTGTAATAAGACAAAGGGATTCATATGCCAATTTAGTGAGTCAAACCCAACATAGAAAGAATATTATATTTTCGTATGCCCGACAAATGATGTCGTTGATTCGGGCAGTACCAACACGTCAACCTCTTTCGCAACGGGTAACGTTGCCCTTTTAAACGGCACTCCAAAAGAAAGAAGTAAAGTCCTGACTATTCGAAATTGTTGAGATTTCAGTTCGCATTGACTTTTTGAGTTGTTAATACGATACTAATAAGTTGCTGTCTTTTAAAAGAGCCTATCGAGAATGTTGTCAATTATTCTGATAAGGACGATATCATCTCATTCATCACTTTCTTTTTTAAAAACATGTAAATGAGATATAAGGCCATTAATATAACACTGAGTATCACCTTGTAGATATGTGCGAACAATTCGATGACGTATCACGTAATCCAAACGTGCATTCTATAGCAATAACCAAATGGTAATACAATTATCCTCAGAAATACTTTGCCAAACATGCTCAGATGAAGAAAACACTTTAGGAAATGTTGTATATTTCTCTGTCTTCCAAATGACCCTATCTAGTTTGTGTTCACTCATCGTTTCTATACATAGATAGTTCAGCATGCTCCCGGAAGTATTTGGATACACATAGCCACCAGATACGGTACCGCGAAGACTGTTACCAATTCCTCGATAACAGCTCTACATGGGGTGATGGGATGACTACTTGCGAAGAAATGGGTGGATACCTGGCTGAAATCCTTGATAGGAGCGCCCAAGATTTTATATCGGACGAGGTGAAGACAGTTTACGGAGATGACAAACAGTGGTGGATAGGCGGACGTGTGGATGATAAGAGAGAGCAGCGATCATGGTTCTGGGTAGACAGTGAGTAGAAATTCTTAATTGAATGAAGCACCATTTCATTTTTCACACACACACAAAAAGGGAAATTGCATTTAATTGCAAACCACCTGGGAAGCCCCTTTTTTGGTCCAACTAAACCATATCAAATCGGGAGAATTCGCCCATAACTGTGTCTAAAAAAAAAAACAGTCATCGGTTAATAACAATTTCCAAAACAATAACAAAATCTTTTTGTTTTTATGTAATGGTTGAGAGAGGGAGGGGCAGGGGAAAATATAATGAATTGCGGATAATTTCAGTAAGTATGTGTCAACCTTGTGATTTCCTACGGTATTTTCTATTTTTCTACAGACACAAGAATTTCAACTACCCAGTGGGCAATTGGTGAACCGAACGACACTGGAGAAGACGAAGATTGCATTGAGATCTCGAAGTCTACCGATTTCAAATGGAATGACGAAAAATGTGACCAGCACAGGCGACATGTTTGCCAGTTTGGTAAAAAAAAAAATACTTGTACTATTAAATAAACTGTATCTCATAATTAACAATTTGAATTGTTCAGTGGCGGGACAATCACGACAATGAACAAGAGAACAACTGCTTTACCACGTGTGCCCCCTGCCATTTATAGTAAATAATTTATGTACACGTCCTTTCTCCAAATTCGATTCTCTAATGCATGATTGAGTCAGAAAATGAAATGTAGATCTCAATTTCGACAATGAAATGGGATTTTTTACTTTATTCCGACATAAATCGGCATTTAATCCCATTGATTCCACTTTATTACATAATTTTCAGATTTACAAACAATATTCGTATGAAGAATTATGAGTCCTTTGTACGATGATCCTGAATTAATTTGAATAATTTGAATGTCATGACTTGTTATGATACAGGAACCTTTGGAATAGTGAGCAGTAGTATATATTAACGCAACTTCAATATTTTTGTTTGGCGATTATAAATCCTTAGCATATATAACTTTTTTTAAAAGATTGTTGAGCCTTTAAAGTTATTCCTTTATATATCTGTTTGCTTAGACATTTATTTATCTTTCTATCTCTGGTGTATTTAAGGTGACAAGCTACACGGATTTAATGGCTTACTTTAAAAAAGCAATACACAAATATTTACAAAGTCATGACCATCATGCCATCCAAAGAACTTTCAATATTAAAAACATATCTGTTTTTCAGTTTATAGTTGTAAGACCGTTTTCCCTATTATATGTATTTATGTTATTCAGTTTTCATTTACTGTAAGCACTTTGGGCCTTATGGGAAAAGTTCGGTATAAGTACACACTTAATGATAATGATAATCACCCTCGCTTAGCTCAGGCAACAAATGCTCTAATAAATACAAGTAGGTACTAACTTACGGCTTGGTCAAGTGTAGCAAATATATTTCGATGTCTTGGCAAAAACACGTTAGTGCTATGGTTGGTATTCGAACCCATACTTTGTGATTCGAAGTCCACCTCGACCTCATTAATACTTGTATTATACCCTGAATAATATATGGATAATGAATACATGCACGGCCTTGAGAAACATGAGAATGGAACTATACAACTTAAAATAATCAGAAAGAGAGACAGTGGGGTAGGGTTAATGAATTGTAATTTACTGAGACAAATTAAAAAATATATCACGTGATGATTGTTTATGATGACGTAAGAGAAATACGCTTTGCGTTTCTTTTTTGCACACAGTTGAGATTTTTACAAAATTTGAAATAAAACGCAGCAGTCTTTCTTGTTTGTTTATTTTATTGTTTGTTTACCACGTTAAATGTAAACAAGCTTTAATAAAGACCCAAATTTACGTAACGGTATCCACTTACTCTCCTAGGTTTGCCGTCCTGTGGGGATCCCGGGGAGCCGCTTTACGGATCCAGGACTCCTTCAGACACCTCCACCTTTCTAGATGGATCTACCATAGAGTACCAGTGTGACCTGGGATACCAGGTCAAAGGTAGTACATCCGCTACGTGTATGCTGAACGGCAGATGGGATACAGAAAGACCCGTATGTGAAGGTAGGCTTTGTGATGGAGCATCGTCCTCATTATCGACACAAATTGAGATAGTAGACTAGTAAAAACTCGTTCCAAGCATAACGCTTTCACAAGTTCAGAACAGAACCAAAATTGCAAATGGTTCTTTACATAACAAATTGTCATTCAGATGGTTCAAGAAATAAACTCTATTAGTACTATTATATCACTTATTGACTTGATAGAAATGTGCAAACATAAAGATTACATTATTACGTAATTCGACCATGATTTCCATAGGAAATACAACATAATACAAGTGCCCATATTTCTTGAAAGTCTTTGAGATCATGTTCTAGAATCTTTGTAAAATGTCAAATGAGAAGGCGTGTTTTGAAGGAAAAATACCAATAGCTATGACTGGAACTTCATTTAACTGGCAATATATGCTTCTTAAGTATGCTTCTTAAGTTTCTGCTGTGTCTTATGACAGGTGAGAATCAATTCTGCGGAGTGTTTCACAAAGATCCTTAGTCGAACTTAACTCTAAGTTGGACTTAAAAATTATGGAGAGCCATTTGTAGCCTCAAAATAAAATATGTTCAAAAGTGAAAAATCAAGTATTTAAGACTTTTTATGAATTCCACATCAAGAACATAAAATCTCCTTGATAATAGAAAATGTGAAAGATTTGAATCAACATTTAAGCCTTTTAGAATAACTTTTTACTAAATATTTTCAAAGATGCTAATGGCTTTCCATAATTTTTAAGTCCAACTTAGAGATAAGTTCAACTTAGGATCTTTGTGAAACACCCCCCTGGTCAATCAAATAGTAAATGTGTCTTTGATTACTGAACAACTTTCGCCTTTTGCAGATATATCTCAACACGATGAGATGTTGTGATGCACATTTTTGTTATGCTTCATTGTGTTTGAAAAATGGTACGCTTAGTTATTGCGATAGATTAGTGATACATCACCTACAACAGAGCTAAGCGGATCAAGGTGATTGTACTATTTGAGACTCTCTGCTCGTAGAGACTGATGTTGTGACAAGCTGTCAACATTTATTTGTTGATACCTGAACTGGCTTTTAATTACAATCGCGCAATATATTTGTATTTTTTAATCATTTGTTCATTCCTTTTACTTTTTTTTTTTTTTTTTACTTGAAGTGGACAATGTTGCCAACTATGTCTATTTTTAAAACCGTTTCCATCCATTTTATTTCAAGCCGTCATGTGTCCAAATAACACCTCTGAAGTGGACAATTTTGCCAATGTGACTGTTTCATCACTGGAGTATCGAGGAGTAGCTGTCTATACCTGTTCACCGGGGTACCTCCCCGATGCTTCCCCTGTCAGTTACTGCCAGGCCGATGGGACGTGGAGCAATCCGAATTTCACCTGCATGGGTACGTATAATCTTATGTTATAAAGCCTATCTGCGATAGTTTGGCCGGGAGGGAGTAGACCTCCCTGCATGATCACCGACAGATGGTTATCTTATCATATCAACTCTCAATTTACATGAGAAAAAGAGGATTAGGGGAGACCAACGGTCACCGCTTAGGCATTGTTTGCTATATAGAGGGCGCAAGTAACTATAATTCGTGCACTGGGGCTTTAAGTTCCCTAAAACGGGCACAAGTTACATAACTTTTATAAGCTACTGAAATCATGGCATTTGATTGTTTGAGAGAACGTTTGCCGTAGAAGTTTAGCATTTATTATTGATAATAGGTGAAACAGGGTCTTGAAGATTACTCCAGAATGATTCATCTAAGGCTCTTTCAGAAATAAAATTTGTTGCTAGACTGGTTAGACACTCAATGACTGGCCCTTCCTAACAACAGGACATACGTCAAAATATATGCACTTTGCATTCTGACTATTGAGATACAATAATTCGTAAAAGCTTTATTAAATATTTCGTATCGAGGCATTCTACAGAGGTTACATTACATAAATGTCCTTTCCATGTACCACCCTGTTAAATCTCCACGCCTAAATTTCATTATAATTTTGTTGAGTAAGAGCCTTCAGTAGAGTTGGTTGACCTCTCATTTTCTCTACTTTCATTTATTCCCTCCTCTTCTTCCTCTTGTCTTCCACCATTCAACTACCTCAGCTCATCGAGAAAAATGATATTACATTATTTATACACTGTGTATTACCTTTCTCTCTCTCTCTCTCTCTCATTCTTTGACTCTTCGACTAGGTCTTCCACCATGTTACCGGGAACCTTGCCGCAATGGAGCCACTTGCTCTAATCATAACGGTACCTTTACATGTGAATGCGCCGTTGGGTTCACCGGCTTGCAGTGTGAAACAGGTAAGTAGTAATATCAGTTAGAAGTTTTTTAAACAAAATTCATGAATTCTTATTTTCACCAACGAAACTGTTCAATTATCATATTCATACCCAACAAGAGAGCCAAATCAGTCACCAATAAGATGCAGGAAACAGACAGATAAATGAAGGAAGTTTAAGATTTTGACCAGAAATAAAAAGGTTATGGGTTCGATCCCCGACACGGCGCCAATATCCGTTAGCAATACATGTATATTTGCCACTCCATACCCAGGAGAGATAGCGAGCTTAGAGACGATATTCCGTGTTAAGCGCTATCTAAATCCAGATTTAATATTACTACTATCATTAACAGAGATGTATATTACAATAAGCTAGTTCAATTTCTAACATTTCGGTGCAGTTTATTTTAAGACAGAATAACAGCTATTATGAGAGGAAAGAGTCTTTTTTTTTTTAAATTAACAAAATGGTGTTGATGGTATGTGCGTCACGTTCAAATTGTAGCTATGACAACACCACCTAAAGAGCCGACTGACCCCTCGAGGACATCTTCTGAACCTGATGTTGTGTCGTACACTGCTCTATCTCCTTCAGCAGGTAAACATGAAATCGAGACCTGTCCCTGAGTTTGAATTTTGTCCCACTTTGAATATTGAGACAAATCCTTTACGTCGAGCCAAACAGCTGTGTGTGTAGGAGTCATGAGGTCTCACCTAGGGATGACAGATAAGGACTAGATACAAAATATTTAGAAAAAGATACTAAGAAAAAAGCTCGATCGATAAAAAAAACTTACGTGATGCCCACCTAAGGTGATTTAAATAACATTGTCCATTACCTTGAAAAATGTGCGAACATTACAATTGAAAAATTTACATGACGTATGACGATCTCCGGGCATGATATCTTTTGGATATACAGAAGGGTTTTGAATTGATTTCACTCTCGTCTTTGCAATCATTTTGCAAAGTACAGGGCCAATCTTTTCATGTTACTTTAAATATCAGTCGTGGTTCCGAAATGAATGATGGAAATATGTGTACTGAATATATATACCATCAACAATCTTTAACCGTTTCTAATATCCTTTTGGTCATTATTTATTGCGTAATATTTCCTTAAGTTTTGTTTTGTTTTCGACTCCTTCTTAGCTATTCGGTCACGGTCGCTAAAACATTTTGGGGCATGACAGTGAGTCCGAGCAAGAACGAGACCCAATTAAAGCCAGACTTTCTAATGCATGCTTTCTTTGCCCTAAATGTGGGAGCACGACTGTATAGGAGCAGAATGGTACGTTAGTGGAACGCTTCACTCTCTTATGAAAGGCAACGGGTTCGATCCTTCCTCAGTGCTGACATGCTTGGAAGGTATTTTACCCACATTCGCCCCCTCCAGACCAAGGTGTTTTTGAAGGGCTAACTGGCGGTCCTGGGATAGTTTAAGGGCTCATACGTTTTCTGTACAATCCTAAGAAAGCACTTGATATATTTACAAATCAAAATTCTTTTTACTTAATTTCTTGGGATAGGTGAAATATCTACACAGCCTTCTGGAAGTGAGCCTCAGCCCCAGCCAAATGTTGGTGAGTGTGATGAAAGCATTATCAAGAATATGGTCAGAGTTAGGTTATTACATCATCAGAGGAGTGTTTCACAAAGAATAAGATCGACTTTCAGTTGGACTTACCTATGACAGGCTGTTCATGCCACTGTTTGCTCTCACCGTTTACTGGCATTGGTCTCTCAAGGGACGTACAAATCATGGTCAAAATCTACATAATTTACGCTTTTGATAATTCATTAATGAAGGAAAAAAATATTATTTAAAGATCATAATTTATAGACTAATAGGGATAGTAACCAGTGGCATGAATGGCCTGCCATAGTTAAGTCCAACTTAAAGTCGATCTTAGTCTTTGTGAGACACCACCAGCACGGTTTGTCTAGTTTGCAAGCACAAACCCTTGTCAGTCTGTGGTGTGTTACAGAGTGTCTGAAATTTGAGACTGTACAGAATGCAGGGTCTATGAGTGCACACCATAGGATCTGTACTTGACCTGCGCAATGTTTTGTATTTTCGACAAGCATAGCATGCATTCGTTTATTTATTTTCAAAAGCCACTGACGTCATAATCATTGTTTTATTTGTCTATGCTCCTGACACATCCATATACAGACAAAGCTAGGTTAAGCCCAAGGCTCTAGGATTTGTCGTTAACAATTTATATAAGAGTCTCCGCCGCCATAGAACAATAAATACCAGAGACTGTTTTAAATAATTGAGTTTCTAAGTGAAATTACTACTAAACTTAAACAATATAGGGTTTTTCGATATTGTAAAAAAATGTATCTCAGTCTTTAATTGTAGTTTATCAAATTATTACTGTACATAACACAACACAAAAGGTCGGTCCTAATAATTTGTTAAGCAAGAAGTCTTCAATCAATAATTAAATATTCACATAAAAGTTCTCCATACATTTTTCTCTCGGGTAGTTCCGAAACTTTGTGTGCAAATTCATGACCAACCACAGTTTTTTTTCTGTTACCACATTTTGAAATTTTAGAAAAAGGTAGTGACTGGTACCTGGTAGGAACGAATCATATGTATGTATGCTGATTCAAGCGCTATTTAAAGCCATAACGGTAGTAGTAGAATTAGTAGTAGAAGTATTAGTAGTTTTTATTTTTGGTTGCCGTTGTTGTGGTAGTAGTAGCAAGAGCAAAAGTAGTAGTAGAAGTAGTAGTAGTAGTAGTAGTAGTAGTATTTTGGGGGGTGTAAATAACAGTGCTTTATTCGTATGCTAGTAGCCTACTTTGAAATCCCGAGTAGCTCCGCTTCTGGAGCGCCATTAGCGTTATATTCGTAGTTGGTATGAGCACTTACAAGAACACATTTTTTTAAATGTTTTTACACCATTATCGTAGTAAGTTTTAAAATCAAATAAAATATAGAATATTTCATTTGAAATTTTAACGAGACAGTTGGTATTTTGCTTCGCCCGTTTGTTAATGTTTAAATGTTAGCTTGATGTTATATTCTTTACTATATTAGAGTTAATATGACGTATTCTCATTACGTATATTTGGTCTTCATACGCTAAATATTAGGGCCGAGGGCACATATCAATGATGATTTTCTCTCTTATATATCATTTTCTCTCCCTTTCTTCGATTATCAAGCTGCCATTGCTGGAGGTATTTCAGCGGCTCTAATCGTCATTATATTGCTCATCTTAGCTGTTGCTCTTGCCAGAAAAAGGTAGTAAAATAGCCGTAATTCAAAACACCATGATTTTTATTCTATTTCTATTAATTTGCCAGTTTTCTCCTTATTCTGAATCGCGTCACACTTGTTTAATGTACTCTAATCCATGACATTGAGAAAATGACCCTTTTTTGTTGGATTAGTTGAATTGCAAAAAAGTATAAACCAGGTACTACCTTTTTTTTTTGGGGGGGGGGGGGTCATTCCATTGACACTAAAGAACTTTTTTTTATCTTAGCCACGGAGAAAACTCGGCTTATCCAAATACCATTATCGAAATATCGACAAACATAATGAAAGACATTCCTGATATTATCTTTAATTCTATGCTGAATTCTAAATATCTATTCCTGATAAAAATCGAATTTCGATAATTTGTTGAAGGATGCTAAGAATAGGGTTTTTTCTTAAATAGGTCGTAAAGGACCTTTGTTCTTCATTCTGATTCGATATAGCATTATTCCCTATGAGAAATTATGACTAGCTTATTTGTCAAACCCCTGAGCATCATTCTCTCGTAGATGGCGTAAAGCCCCTTGATCCACATTCGACTAACAAAATAATTCATGTCATTTGTATCTACTTAATTTCGATTTTTGTTTATAGATTTGCTTTAACATTAATCTCATTTGATATAGCAATATTTCCAGTCTTATTCAAAAGCTCTTACTCATAATTTATTCTTCTATTCGTAATTTTGGGTAAAGTTTAACAAATAATTGCCAAATATGTACTAACCTTCTATCTCGATAGCCATTGTAATGATAGGAACTATGTTGGCTTTCTCATTGCTGAACAATACGTCTATGTTTCTCTGTTATTCTTTCGTTAGAAAAAGACCCAGTTCGAAAAATGGCCAAGAGATTATCTTAGGGAATGAACGGGATTTAAAGTCAGAGGAAAACAATTATTCCATGGATGACAACAGAAAGCCTGCAGCACGAACAGACAACAGGCCCTTTGTTGAAGACACCACGGGGAATGGTCATGTGAATGTGATTGTCCAATCGGAATACAAATCAAGAACTGCGCCATATGAAGATGAGACTCAATTTGCTGGTGCAGACATGGTGGAAAACGCTCTCTATGAAGTAAATGATTCGGCGTCAGGACACGGGTCTCGAGATGGCACGCTGAAGGCGCAGTTGCTTGGGGCTGCTGTAAGGTTGGTCTTCACTGATGATGGGCCGATCCCGAGGGCACAACTTGAAGGGGCTTTATCCAAGTCCATTCCGATTTATGGGCAGGTCGATAAATCTAAAACCCAAATGGTGGAGAATGAACTGTACGGAGAAACCGACGAAAGTGAGAGACACCTAATATATGAAGTAGCTGGCATTGACCTCAAAGACTCCGCTACCTTGCAGACTGAAATGAACAACGCCTCTAACGATGTTATGGTTGATAACGAGTTGTATGCCACTTCTCCTGATGACGCAACGTACCAAGAGGTCGAGGAAAAAAACCAGGAGGTGATCTGTGAGGAGGACGATGACAGCATGGTCGATAATGCTTTGTACTCTGCCTCCGACGTCACAGGTCCCGTGGACCTTGAATGCGGAACGGTCTACCAGAACGCCGCATATCATGACGTTCCAGATTATCTGGCTGATAAGTTATATAACATGAAGTAACCTCGCAACCCTCCTTTGCCATGACAATATACATGTATATAAGTGATGTTATATATACTAATAAAAAGCTTTTAGTTCATTGAAATAAACTGAGAATTGTGTTATATACACAAATATAATACCATGATTCTGTAATTAAATCAAGTCAGTATACGTTTCGATTACACACATGGTAATAAAATCTATTTGTCGCCTACATAGTACATTTCCAATACATTCATTACACGATATAAACGAGATATAGGAATATATTCTTTTGCGTGCATCAGACTTAAACATAAATTCAGTGTGCCTGAAAAAATACTATACCTATTGAGTATGACCGGTATAGATCAACATATACAGATAACACAGAAATATATCATCTTTACAAGCTGCACTTTCAATGTTTAATTGTTATGCCCTGCTTTGGCCAATCCCTTGTCATGGGCCATGTATGCTTTATTGTGATATATGTCTGTAAGATTATGATGTATGTGTACCACTTTCCTTTTTCATATTGGAACAAAGACTTCAATATACATTCTCCATTTTGACCTATACCTCGTATTCTATGGCGCGTCCACAATCTATGGTGGAAAGGAGAGGCATCTCGACTGTGCTTGTCGAAACTAAGCAGCCGGCCTGAGATTTGACATCCAGAACTAAATCCTCCTCATTGTATCTTTGTTTTTATCGTTAAGCAATATGTTTTTACAGATGCACATGTTCATTTGAATTTTAATTGTTACTTGGTCTATTTTTATGCAATTTTCTTAATCAGACATTCTAACTGTTTAAATGAGTGTGCCCATACAAGCGTGATAGTTCTAAACTTGATCATATTTGATATTGGTAGATTATCAATATTATTGTTATATTGATAATGTGATTTATATTTTATAATATCTTAATTACGGTTTATTATGAAATAGTTTGAGCAATTAAGAGTGTCCACTTTTGTAACGAGTTTAATTATTTGTTTCATCTAATTAATTGAGTGTGTTTCGTTGTCTCCGAGTCCTGACAAAGATCACGAAAGCGTGCCATATAAAGGAGGAAACCAAAAACTACGACCGCGTCATATGTTATCGTTTCTTTCATAATGGCGGGGATAAACGCCTTCCCCCAACATAAAAGTATCATCAATTTAATAATATTATTTAGGAATAATATTATTTAGGAATTCCATTGAATTACCCTGAAAAAAGACTAAAAGGGCTAAAATAAGACCCTAAGATAATAGCCCAGTAAATTAAGATATAATAAGTTAGACTGATATTCTTATTCAATGTATCCATTAAAGTCGTAGACGGTTATGTGTGTCAAATATGTGTGCATCATTCCCACATAGATGGCGCAAAGCAAATTGATTTATACTCCCCGAAAACGAAAATGATCATGTCAGTTTTCCCTTTTGATTGTGAAAAAAATCTTGCTTCTTTAAGTATTGGTGAGCCACTGTAATATTGTATTACCAACTTGTGATATAAAGAGACGTTTTTTGTTTTTAATCAACTCCTGCTTTTGTATTCCTTTGTTGCCCCAACCCCTACAGCTCTGTGTAAATTTGCGTCTATTCGCAAGCACTTATCGACATTCTGTCTAGAACATGATAGATTAGAGTTGCCCTTTGGTCCTTCATCTTAAAGGCCCAGAGACCCTTTGGCAGACTACGCCAAAATCACACAAAACTTTGCCTGAATCACATGTATGCCATATCTTTGAAATTTGAAAGTAAACAGTGATGTAGAATTCAAATTAAACATGAAAAACCGTTAGTTTCACAGGCTTCCTGTCAGTCTCAGGTCTTGAAATGTACGCTTCGAATATGCCGTACCATGGACTGTCAAATGTATAATATCTTTCTTTGAATAGCAATAAACCCAACTATATTGGTAATAATGAGAAAGTAAGGTTCATTTATAGAAATCACGGTCTCAACTGTAAACAAGACTAAAACCCATGGAGTAAAAAGGGTCTGAAACCTTCTGACATTATTTTCTGGGTTTCGATTTAAAAAAAAAACTTATCTAAGAAGCAAATTGAATAATTTCTTTACTCAAAATTATACAATCGGTGTTATACGTCATAACCTTAGAAACTGATTATCCGATATTGATCGATCATTTGCTTTTATTCATATTACATGCATGTTTTTTAAAAAGCATAATACGTTTCACGACACAATAACATTTTCTTTGCTTTTAGGGTCATAAAATATTCCTAAATCATAGCAATTAGGAAAATGAAAGAATGTTCTGTAAATTGTTGAATACGGAAATAAAAAGTCCTAAAGAAACCTATGTTTGTGGCGTATAGGTTCACTGAATTGAACTACTGACTTTATCAATATACAGAAGAAAAACAAGAATACACATAGGCCTACACAAGATTTAAACAAAAAGAGAAATGAAACTAGATACATCTTTCGGCTAAATGTGGAAGAGAGAGAAATAGAGGGAGGTGAGAGAAAAGGGGATAAATAGATGGATATATATAGGTAGATAGATACAAAGATACATAGATAAATTTAAAATATTAAGTTGTTTTTCCCGCCAGTTGCCAACAGAAATCGCTCGGATGATGCAATGCAATAAAGCAGTTACTGATCCAACATGTTTTATGGAAGATTTTTTTTTTAAATACAAAATACTTGTTTTCAAGAAATAGATTAAGAGCTATATAAATTTATGTGCAACAATTAATAAAATGTTATAGGGAAAATATTAGTTGATGTTTTTTTAAATTAAAAACACGGGTAAAGATTGCAATTTAACTACCTACTCTAAATATTATCCAGGGCTCTCACCGGCAGCATTTTTGTATCTCTTAGCTACTTTAAAAAATACCACGCATGCAAAGGAATTAACAAAATGAAGAAGAAAAAAAAAACATCTAAAATTTGACACTGCATAAGTAAACATACGCACGTGATATTCAAAAGATAAGAAAGGAGACATAAAAGGTAAACAAGGGTTTACTGAGACTATTCAATCCGCGTTCATAATGACACATTTTAATATTTTAGGAAAATAGTGCAATGTGCATTGCTGTGCTTTTATCTAATCTCCAAAGTGTGTTATGAAGTGTCTCAATACCATAGAGACGTATTTTAGTATATGCATAATTTATTCTGAATTTCGTTTCTATGTTTTCATATCGGTACACATTTTAAATTTCGGCCCCTTAAAATTCCTATAATTGATACTCGTTAAAACCATATACTGGTTTCAAAATATCTTATTAGATTTGTACGGATATTTTGCTTTTTTACAACCATCAATGTACACTTTTGGATGTTTCTAGAATCAGCCGAATGTTGAATTAAAAGTGGTAAACCTTAATGATGAAGTGTATCTACTTACTTTCTGCCGCAACCAGGCCTAGTGGCCAATTTGAGAAATGAATAGAATTTGTTCGTTATAAAATCAAACTTATAATTTTCTTAGGGAGATATTGTTTGAAATTAGTCTATAGTCTTCTTAGATATTGTATCATGGGGAAACACAGGGGGAAAATTGGAATAGTTGGTCCATCTCACTATTATTACTCGTTCCTGTTACCCATAATTTGTATATTACCATTCCATTTATTCAAAGGCTTTATTTGTTAAGTAACAATTTTATTTTAAACCATTAATCCATACCAACAGGTATCGACAGTCCCAACGCTGTCGCAATAGACTAAGAAACGGTCCTAATCAATTTAGCATTTGTTTATATGTACAAGAAAAATAAGAAAATTTAGCTAACATGGAACCTCGCCCCTCCCCCTCCCCCCACTCAGTGTCATTTAGGGTACGCATATGCTCGTTCCCTCTTTTTGAAAGCACCCCCTATCTGAGGAATGACAACATTTCCGACCCCCCCCTTCGCGGGCTTTTTGCGGGTTTTTCCTGCCTTGGAGACCCC